>JAYMFT010058857.1:0-14980 GCA_038088735.1 Panulirus argus | reverse complement strand
AGCGTTAAGAACAGAGGACTGAGCCTTAGAGGGAAAATCCTCACTTGGCCCCCTTCTCTGTTCCTTCTTTTGGAATATCTGATGATGGTATTGACATATTCCCTCCAGCATTACTTGTAATCCAAGTGATAACCAGAAGCCTGGAGGACTGATTAAGCTGGAGGGGGCTGGGGCGTAGTACAACAGCAGAGTAGGACATTGTTGGAAAAGAGGCTAACATGCATAACTGTGGTCTTGGTTTGGTTGAGGGTGACATGCTCAGTGGTGCCCTAGCTCTGGAGGCTTGTTTAAGGTGTTCTGGAGGGTGATAAAGTTTGAAGAATTACTGTCAGTGCTGTTATCAGTGGTAGTCATCATTTGACTTCCAATGAGTGTGCCTATCTGGGTATAATATATATGGATTAAGAAGCTGAAAAGTCAAATCTTTGGGTTCTGTGGATTACAAACGGTTAGGGGCTGGTTGAGGGAGGTGGCCCCTTGGAAGTGTGCTGCCAGACGATGCAAACTTTACTACTGCCATCAGCTTTCATACCTCCTATCAGAATCCTGTGGGGTTTGCTCAGCAGGATAAAGGTCTGGGTGTAATTGAGCCAGGGCTCTACTTATTGAAGTGTTTGGAGCTGCATTACTGCTTGTCATGTGAGTACAATCATTTCCCTCCTCACCACTCTCACTTCCTTCCTCAGTAATGCTGCTGCCCCAAACCCTGAAAGTAAATACTAATGAGCAGTCAGCATCTAATATTCAATAATAGTCATAATTCAAGTGTGAATGTGCTAAAAAATTTTCTCTGACATGTAAGCTGCAACTTTATACTGACAAAAAATAAAACACATTGCTCATTAAACTCATGACTGCTTGGAATGAATGAATAAATTGTATATAATGCTAACATAAGAGATACTGATTATATAATCCCACCAACCCCTTTTACCAGGCTTGCATTCACCTGGGAGGTGAACTGGGTATTTTTGGTGGATGCCACAGATGAGCAGACTTGAGAAACTGCAGAAGCTGGTGTCTGAGTCTGGAAGTGTTTTTAAAAAAGTAGAAAGTTCTATCTAGATATATCTCTGACACCCGTTCCCTCCAGAAACTCCCATCAAGGGGGGGTGGCCACAGCAAAAGTCTCCACCTATCCCTGTCCTTCCATACCTCCCTTGCGTACACCATTCCATGTATTTTTCCACCATTTCTCTCCCTCCAGTATTCTTCCACTCTATTTTCTCTTGTTATAGGCAGTCTTCCTCTTACCAGTCCCTCTAATGTACTAACATACACTCTCTAAGTAAACTCCTAGTTTTTACATTCTTTTCACATGCCCATAACACCTCAAAGTATCACGTTTCATCCACTTTACCACTCCACCATTCATTCCCTTTGCATTCCCTGTCATACCACATGTCTCATAAACTCCCTTCATTTCTTCCTGCATTCCATATAGTCATATCACATGCTACTCTCAAACAGCTTATTTCCATAGTCTGGATTCTTGACCCCTGTAACACATTCCATGTTTTGGCTGCATGGGTCAGGTTTGGAAGGACTATGCTGTCCCATAATCCTCTCTTCACTTCCATACTTACACCTCCACCCTTCATTACTCTATTGTGCTGCTCACTCCCTTACCTCTCCATACATATCACCAAACTTCCCTAATACTTAAATTCTCTCACCTCTTCCTGTCGTTCTCCCCCAGTACCTTTAACACAATTTAGTACACTTTTTTCTTTCACTCTGTATGGTTATGCAAAGTCATACTTTCATTCTGTTTCCTTTCAAACACCATGACTTTAATTTTATTTGCATTTTCCTTCAATTGCTTATGCTTACACATCAAAAAACACTCTTACAACCTTTTGCAGCTCCTCTTCGCTCGCAGCAAACACATTATCATCTGCAAACAGGCTTGCCACTAGCCATTATACCATCCTGCCACATTCCATCTCTACACCACCTTTCCTTAGTTTTGCTTTTATTTCTCTTATCACTCCATTGATATATGTATTAAAAAGCTAGAGTGACATCACACAGCCATGCTTCAGACCACAAGTGTACCACAACTTTAGCTCAACTTGCCATCCACTCTTACACATGCATTTTCTCCTCTGCAGAAGAATTTCAAACCATCCTCTACCCCATATATCCTTAAGTTAAGAGGAATAAAAGTAAGGCTGTTAGGTTTAGCATGAGGAAGAGACAGGCTGATAAGCAAAGTACTGCACTTTGTTATGCTTCAGAATCATGAGGCTTTAGCTACATGCAATACAGTAATTACACCAGAGTTTGGCACAGATCAATTCTAATCCATTCCAAAAATTCTGGTATACGGATCCTGCCTGTTACTTGGGTTGGATTAAAAAAAAAAAAGTACAACCTTTCAGTAAGGTTGGATACAAAAATGTTCATTCTTTTTATCATCTACTACCTTGAATTAATCTCAAGATATACAACTAACCCACTGGAAGGCTGTCCATTCTCTTCAGTTTTTTCTTTAGATGCAGCAGACGCAGTAACAGAAGGAGATGTGGCTGATGCAGCTGCAGCAGCAGCAGCAACAGCAGCAAGATGTTCTTGAAAGGGTTTTAAGTCTGGCATGAGAGATGCTCGACGCCTTGAGCCCCTGCTTCCAAGAAATGCATTAGCTGCTGTTTTGGCTGTTCCGGAGGAAAGACTGATCCGTCGATTTTCTTGTGTCTGCTGAAGAGTAAACCAGTGTAAATGAATCAAATACATAAAATTTACAACAAATTTTACTTATCTGGTAGTATTGGAGTCAGTAGACTCGAACAGAGAAATGTATAAAAGTCTGGTTATTGTATATAGATGTATCTGCAACTGCTGTCACACAGAGATAATCCTATGTACCAGAAAACTTTCACTACAAGGCCTAATGATATGCACATTACCTCATGTTTGAAAATGTGAACTCAATGTGTTAAAACAAAGGTACATATTTCAAGGCTCTGGATGCCCTTGAAAGTGCAAACTTTCATTTAAAAGTGAGTTATGACCAAAATTAGCCTCTTTCATGATGTAGATTAGAAATAAGTGGTTGATGATGGGCTTGAAAAGAAAAAAAAATGAAAGACCAACCTTATTATTGCATCCTGCAAGACTTAGTGCACGTACACGTCTGCTAACTGCTTGAGAGTCAGCAGATGACTGGTTGGTTCCACTAACAGTTCCTGTTGACACTGGTAGCTCAATCTGATATTCATTCAGTAGCCTGAAGCAAACAATTACAGTAAAAAACTGACACTAGCACATCAATTTTAACTTAATCTCTTTTTTCATAATAGATACACAAGATACACCCGAGATATTGCCCTAGCATCCACATTGCAAGGTGACTTAATATAATATTACAACAGGCACTCTGATCTAGACTGTAGCTGAGATTTTTGTTGCAATTTTGTTGGTTGCACAAGTGAATGCACAAAAAAGTTAGGTATTCAGAATTATCAAAACCAATTCCAGCTTTACTTTTGGTTATTCCTAAACATACAAGAAGAAAAGAATATAACCCAGTTGTTTCCTGGACATTGACTGCAGCAGTCAATGTGCTGAAACTTAATTCAAAACATTTCTAAACCTATGCCAACTTTATCTCACTCTTCAAAAAAGCTAGCTCCCTCAATCCCTTGCTGAACAAGGTCTTTTCCACTTGCACATCCTTTCAGCAACAAACCATCCATCAAAATAGTTTTTACAGGATGCAATGGGACCTTACCGGCGCAACTCCTCTAGTTCTAGATGGTCACGTTCATACATCCGCTTCACATTTTCCACGTGAAGTAGTAGAACCTCAAGTGCTCTTGATACTCTCCATTCCTGCTGCACTGCACCCCATACCTGAGGAACAGAAAATTAGATGGCTGTTCCTGTGACACTTCAAATGAAAAGATGCAGCCTAATTGAAAAAGACTGAAGGGAGGGGTGGAAAAAAGAGAAGAGAGAAAGTACTTACCTTAAATGAAACACATGAGAGCAGAAGGATAAAGAAGTATGGACAAGAAAACTAATCTATGAGTTTTGGAGAGAGTGGAGAACCTGCCTTTTAAAAAAGTATCATGTTGTAGTTGTTATGGAAGACGTGAGAAGGTATGGTTCCTGAATGTGCTATAATGACATTAATGGCATTTGTGAAGCTGGAGGGAGACACTGGACTTACCTCTGAGGCTGAGACGAGTCTGATGGAGGAGGTGGCAAGAATGTCAAGGTGACGCCGCACTTGGGTGATGGCATCTACCAAATCTGAGTCTACACAGTCAGCATGCAATGCCTGTAGTTAAACACAAAAAAGGACATATTAGGGTGGGAACCACACTCAAATAGGTGAGAGATGTAATTACCTATTTGTAGTGTGTGGATGGGGGTGGGGGTTTACATCTGTGGGGCCCTACCTCTCGAACACTCTGGGTAGTATATGAAAGGCCTAGAAACGTCCTAGAAGGGTCTGGGTACTATATCAAGGGCCTAGGAACATCCTGGAGGGTATGGATAGAATATGAAGGGCCTAGAAATGATCTGCAAGGGTCCGGGAAGTATATGAAGGGCCTAAAAACGTCATGGAAGGGTCTGGGTAGTATATGAAGGACCTAGGAACGTCCTGGAATTGTCCAGGAAGTATATGAAGGGCCTAGGAACGTCCTAGAAAGGTCTGGGTAGTATATGAAAGGATTAGGATCGTCCTGGAAGGGTCAGGGTAGTATATGAAGGGCCTAGAAACGTCCTAGAAGGGTCTGGGTACTATATCAAGGGCCTAGGAACATCCTGGAGGGTTTGGATAGAATATGAAGGGCCTAGAAATTATCTCCAAGGGTCTGGGAAGTATATGAAGGGCCTAAAAGCGTCATGGAAGGGTCTGGGTAGTATATGAAGGACCCAGGAACGTCCTGGAATTGTCCAGGAAGTATATGAAGGGCCTAGGAACGTCCTAGAAAGGTCTGGGTAGTATATGAAGGTACTAGGATCGTCCTGGAAGGGTCAGGGTAGTATATGAAGGGCCTAGAAACGTCCTAGAAGGATCTGGGTAGTATATCAAGGGCCTAGGAATGTCCTTGAAGGTTCCGCACAGTATATCATAGCTTAGGTTTGTCCTGGAAGGGTCCAGGTAGGAATTAAAGGACCTAGGAATGTTCTAGAAGGGTCTGGGTAGTATATCAAGGGCCTAGGAACGTCCTTGAAGAGTCCGCACAGTATATCATAGCCTAGGTTCGTCCTGGAAGGGTCCGGGTAGTAACTGAAAGGCCCAGGAACGTTCTAGAAGGGTCTGGGTAGTATATCAAGGGCCTAGGAATGTCTTGGAAGGGTCCAGGTTATATATGAAGGGCCTAGGAACATCCTGGAAGGGTCCGTTAAGTATAAGAAGGGCCTAGGAACGTCGTGGAAAGGTCCGGTAGTATATTAAGGGCCTAGGAACGTTCTGGAGGGGTCAGGGAAGAATTTAAAGTGCCTAAAAACGTCCTGGAAGGATTTGGGTAGTATATGAAGGGCCAAGGAACGTCCTAGAAGGGTCTGGGTAGTATATCAAGGAACATCCTGGAGGGTTCGGATAGAATATGAAGGGCCTGGGAAGTATATGAAGGGCCTAAAAACGTCTTGGAAGGATCTGGGTAGTATATGAAGGGCCTAGAAACGTCCTAGAAGGTTCAGGGTTGTATATGAAGGGCCTAGGAACATCCTGGAATTGTTCGGGTAATATATGAAAGGCACAGGAACGTCCTAGAAGGATCTGGGTAGTATATGAAGAGCCTAGGAACGCTCTGGAAGGGTCCGCACAGTATATCATAGCTTAAGTACGTCCTGGAAGGGTCAAGGGTAGTTATTCAGAAGCCTAGGAACGTCTCTGAAGGGTCCAGGTAGTATATGAAGGGCCTAGGAACGTTCTTGAAAGGACAGCTGTAGTATATGAAGGGCCTATTAACGTCCTAGAAGGGTCCGGGTAGTATGTGAAGGGCCTAGGAACGTTCTAGAAGGGTCTGGGTCGTATATCAAGGGCCTAGAAACATCCTCATGCTGGAAGGGTCCGGGTAATGTATGAAGAGCCTAGGAACGTCCTGGAAGGGTCCGGGTAGTATATGAAGGGCCTAGGAACGTCCTAGAAGGGTTTGGGTAGTATATCAAGGGCCTAGGAACATCCTGGAGGGTTCGGATACAATATGAAGGGCCTAGGAACGTCCTAGAAGGGTTTGGGTAGTATATCAAGGGCCTAGGAACGTCCTAGAATGGTCTGGGAAGTATATGAAGGGCCTAAAAAGGTCCTGGAAGGGTTCGGTTAGTATATGAAGGTCCTAGGAACGTCCTGGAAGGGTCAGGGTAGTATATGAAGGGCCTAGGAACGTTCTAGAAGGGTCTGGGTTGTATATCAAGGGCCTAGGAACGACCTTGAAGAGTCCGCACAGTATATCATAGCCTAGGGACGTCCTGGAAGGATCCGGGTAGTAACTGAAAGGCCTAGGAACGTCTTAGTAGGGTCTGGGTATTATATGAAGGGCCTAGGATCGTCTTGGAAGGGTCAGGGTAGTATATGAAGGGCCTAGGAACGTCCTATAAGGGTCTGGATAGTATATGAAGGGCCTAGGAACGTCCTTGAAGGGTCCGCACAGTATATCATAACCTAGGTTCGTCCTGGAAGGGTCCGGGTAGTAATTAAAGGGCCTAGGAACGTCCTACAAGGGTATGGATAGTATATCAAAGGCCTAGGAACGTCTTGGAAGGGTCCAGATTGTATATGAAGGGCCTAGGAACGTCCTGGAAAGTTCAGGATAGTATATGAATGTCCTAGGAACGTCCTGGAAGGGTCTGGGTAGTATATGAAGGGCCTAAGAACGTCCTTCAAGGGTTTGGGTAGTATATGAAGGGCCTACGTACTTCCTTGAAGGGTCCGCACAGTATATCATAGTCTAAGCTCGTCCTGAAAGGATCCCGGTAGTAACTGAAGGGCCTAGGAACGTCTCTGAAGGGTCTAGGTAGTATATGAAGGGCCTAGGAACGTTCTCGAAGGGTCAGGGTAGTATATGAAGGGCCGAATAACGTCCTAGTAAGGTCCCGGTAGTACATGAAGGGCCTAGGAACGTTCTAGAAGGATCTGGGTAGTATATCAAGGGCCTAGGAATGTCATTAAAGGGTCCAGGTTGTGTATGAAGGGCCTACGAACGTCCTAGAAGGGTCAGTTAAAGTATATGAAGGGCCTAGGAACGTTGTGGAAGGGTCCGGGTAGAATATTAAGGGCCTATGAACGTTCTGGAGGGGTCAGGGAAGAATATGAAGGGCCTAAAAACGTCCTGGAAGGGTTCGGGTAGTACATGAAGGCCCTAGGAACGTCCTTGAAGAGTCCGCACAGTATATCATAGCCTAGGGTCGTCCTGCAAGGGTCCGGGTAGTAACTGAAAGGCTTAGGAACGTCCTAGAAGGGACTGTGTAGTATATCAAGGGCATATGAATGTCTTGGAAGGGTCCCGGTTGTATATGAAGGGCCTAGGATTATCCTGGAAGGGTCCGTTAAGTATATGAAGGGCCTAGGAACGTCGTGGAAGGGTCCGGTAGTATATTATGGGCCTAGGAACGTTCTGGAGGGATCAGGGAAGAAATTGAAGGGCCTAAAAAGTCCTTGAAGGGTTCGGATAGTATATGAAGGGACAAGGATTGTCCTGGATGGGTCAGGGTAGTACCTGAAGGGCCTAGGAAC
The DNA here is from genome assembly GCA_038088735.1 of Panulirus argus. Classification (NCBI taxonomy): domain Eukaryota; kingdom Metazoa; phylum Arthropoda; class Malacostraca; order Decapoda; family Palinuridae; genus Panulirus; species Panulirus argus. The sequence continues at coordinate 7,287 of JAYMFT010058857.1, read as the reverse complement.
GTCCCGGAATTGTCCGGGTAGTATATGAAGGGCCTAGGAACGTCCTAGAAGGATCTGGGTAGTATATCAACGGCCTAGGAATGTCCTTGAAGGGTCCGCACAGTATATCATAGTCTAAGTACGTCCTGGAAGGGTCCGGGTAGTTATTCAAGAGCCAAGGAACGTTCTCGAAGGAAAGGGGTAGTATATGAAGGGCCTAATAACGTCCTAGAAGGGTCCGGATACTATGTGAAGGGCCTAGGAACGTTCTAGAAGGGTCTGGGTCGTATATCAAGGGCCTAGGAACATTCTAGAAGGGACCGGGTAATACATGAAGAGCCTTAGAATGTCCTGGAAGGGTCCGTAAAGAATATGAAGGGCCTAGGAACGTCCTAAAGCGGTCTGGGTAGTATATCAAGGGCCTAGGAACATCCTAGAGGGCCTTGAAACGTCTTAGAAGAGACTGGGTAGTATATGAAGGGCCTAGGATCGTCCTGGAAGGGTCAGGATAGAATATGAAAGGCCTAGGAACGTCCTAGAAGGATCTGGGTAGTATATGAAGGGCCTAGGAACGTCATTGAAGGGTCTGGGTAGTATATGAAGGGCCTAGGAACGTCCTTGAAGGATCAGGGTAGTATATGAAGGGCCTAATAACGTCCTAGTAGGGTCCAGGTAATATAAGAAGGGCCAAGGAACGTTCGAGAAGGGTCTGGGTAGTATATCAAGGGCCTAGGAACGCAACTGAAGGGTCCGCACAGTATATTATAGCCTAGGTTCGTCCTGGAAGGGTCCCGGTAGATATTGAAGGGCTTAGGAACGTCTTTCAAGGGTCCAGGTAGTATATGAAGGGTCTAGGAACGTTTTTGAAGGGTCAGGTTAGTATATGAAGGGCCTAATAACGTCCTAGTAGAGTCCCAGAAGTATATGAAGGGCCTAGGAACGTTCTAGAAGAGTCTGGGCAGAATATCAAGGGCCTAGGAACGTCACTAAAGGGTCCGCATAGTATATCATAGCCTAGGTTTATCTTGGAAGGGTCCAGGTAGTAATTGAAGGTCCTATAAACGTCCTAGAAGGGTCTGGGTAGTATATGAAGGGCCTAGGAACATCCTTGAAGGGTATGGGTAGTATATGAAGGGCCTAGGAACGTCTTTGAAGGATCAGGGTAGTATATGAAGGGCCTAATAACGTCCTAGTAGGGTCCGGGTAATATATGAAGGGCCAAGGAACGTTCGAAAAGGGTCTGGGTAGTATATCAAGGGCCTAGGAACGCAAATGAAGGGTCCGCACAGTATATTATAGCCTAGGTCCGTCCTGGAAGGGTCCCGGTAGATATTGAAGGGCTTAGGAACGTCTTTGAAGGGTCCAGGTAGTATATGAAGGGTCTAGGAACGTTTTTGAAGGTCAGGTTAGTATATGAAGGGCCTAATAACGTCCTAGTAGGGTTCCGGTAGTATATGAAGGGCCTAGGAACGTTCTAGAAGAGTCTGGGCAGAATATCAAGGGCCTTGGAACGTCATTGAAGGGTCAGCATAGTATATCATAGCCTAGGTTTGTCCTGGAAGGGTCCAGGTAGTTATTGAAGGGCATAGGAACGTCCTACAAGTGTCTGGGTAGTGTTCAAGGGCCTAGGAATGTCTTGGATGGGTCCAGGTTGTGTATGAGGAGCCTACGATCATCCGGCAAGGGTCAGTTAAAGTATATGAAGGGCCTAGGAACGTCGTGGAAGGGACCGGGTAGAATATTAAGGGCCTATGAACGTTCTGGAGGGGTCAGGGAAGAAGATAAAGGGCTTAAAAACGTCCTGGAAGGGTTCGGGTAATATATGAAGGGCCTAGGAACGTCCTAGAATGGTCTGGGTAGTATATGAAGGGCCTAGGAACGTCCTAGAAGGGTCTGGGTAATATATCAAGAGCCTAGGAACGTCACTGAAGGGTCCACACAGTATATCATAGCCTAGGTTCGTCCTGGAAGGGTCCCGGTAGGAACTGAAGGGCCGTGGAACGTCTTTGAAGGGTCCAGGTAGTATATGAAGGGCCTCGAAACGTTTTCGAAGGGTCAGGGTAGTATATGAAGGGCCTAGGAACGTCCTGGAAGAGTCCGGGAAGTATATGAAGGCCCTAAAAACGTTTTGGAAGGGTCTGGGTAGTATATGAAGGGCCACGGAACGTCCTAGAAGGGTCTGGGTAGTATATGAAGGAATTAGGAACGTCCTGGAATTGTCCAAGTACTATATAAAGGGCCTAGGAACGTCCTAAAAGGGTCTGGGTAGTATATGAAGGGCCTAGGAACGTCCTAGAAGGATCTGGGTAGTATATGAAGGGTCTAGGAACGTCCTGTAAGGTTCTGGGTAGTATATGAAGGGCCTAAGATCATCCTGGATGGGTCAGAGTAGAACAGGAACGTTCCCGAAGGGACAGGGTAGTATATGAAGGGCCTAATAACGTCCTAGAAGGGTCCGGATACTATGTGAAGGGCCTAGGAACCTTCTAGAAGGGTCTGGGTCGTATATCAATGGCCTAGCAAGTCCGGAAGGGTCAGGGTAGTATATGAAGGGCTTAGGAACGTCCTAGAAGGGTTTGGCTTGTATATCAAGGGCCTAGGAACATGCTGTAGGGTTCGGATACAATATGAAGGGCCTCGGAACGTCCTAAAAGGGTTTGGGTCGTATTTCAAGGGCCTAGCAACATCCTGGAAGGCCTAGAAACGTCCTAGAAGGTTCTGGATAGTATATGAAGGGCGTAGGATCGTCCTGGAAAGGTCAGGGTAGTACATGAAGGACCTATGAACGTCCTAGAAGGGTCTGGGTAGTATATGAAGGGCCTAAAAACGTCCTGGAAGGGTCCAGGTAGTACATGAAGGGCCTCGGAACATCCTGGAGGGTTCGGATAGAATATAAAGGGCCTAGAAATGTCCTGGAAGGGTCCGGGAAGTACATAAAGGGCCTAAATTCGTCCTGGAAATGTCTGGGTAGTATATGAAGGACCTAGGAACGTCCTTGAATTGTCCAGGTAGTTTATGAAGGGCCTAGGAACGTTCTGGAATTATCCGAGTACTATATGAAAGGCCTAGGAACATTCTAGAAGGATCTGGGTAGTATAACCTGGGCCTAGGAACGTCCTTGAAGGGTCCTCACAGTATATCATAACATAGGATCGTCCTGGAAGGGTCCCTGTGGTAATTGAAGAGCCTAGGAACGTCTTTGAAGGGTCCAGGTAATATATGAAGGGCCTAGGAACGTTCTCGAAGGGTCAGGTTAGTATATGAAGAGGCTAATAATTTCCTAGTAGGGTCCCGGTAGTATATAAAGGGCCTACGAACGTTCTAGAAGGGTCTGGGTAGTATATCTAGGGCCTAGGAACGTCCTTGAAGGGCCCGCACAATATATCATAGCCTAGGAACGTCCTACAAGGGTCTGGATAGTATATATAGAGCCTAGGATCGTCCTGGAAGGGTCAGGGTAGCATATCAAGGGCCTAGGAACATGCTGTAGGGTTCGGATACAATATGAAGGGTTTGGGTAGAATTTCAAGGGCCTAGGAATATCCTGGAGGGCCTAGAAGCATCCTAAAAGGGTTTAGGTAGTATATGAAGGGCCTAGGATCATCCTGGAAGGGTCAGGGTAGTATATGAAGGGCTTAGGAACGTCCCAGAAGGGTCTGGGTAGTATATTAAGGGCCTAGGAACATCCTTGAAGGATCTGCACAGTATATCATAGCCTAGGTTCGTCCTAGAAGGGTCCAGGTAGTAACTGAAGGGCCTATAAACGTCCTAGAAGCGTCTGGGTAGTATATCAAAGGCCTAGGAACGTCTTGGAAGGGTCCAGGTTGTATATGAAGGGCCTAGGAACGTCCTGGAAACGTCAGGGTAGTATATGAAGGGCCTAGGAACATTCTGGAAGGGTCTGGGTAGTACATGAAGGACCTAGGAACGTCCTTCAAGGGTCTGGGTAGTATATGAAGGGCCTAGGAATGTCCTTGAATCGTCCGCACAGTATATCACAGCCTAGGTTCGTCCTGGAAGAGTCCCGGTATTAACTGAAGGGACGAGGAACGTCTTTGAAGGGTACATGTAGTATATGAAGGGCCTAGGAACGTTCAAGAAGGGTCTGAGTAGTATATCAAGGGACTAGTAACGCCATTGAAGGGTCCGCACAGTATGTCATAGCCTTCATTTGTCCTGGACGGTTCCAGGTAGTAATTGAAGGGCCTTGGAATGTCCTAGAAAGGTCTGGGTAGTATATCAAGGGCCTAGGAGTGTCTTGGAAGGTCCATGTTGAATATGAAGGGCCTAGGAACGTCGTGGAAGGGTCAGGTAGTATATTAAGGGCCTAGGAACGTTGTGGAGGGGTCAGGGAAGAATATGAAAGGCCTAGAAACGTCCTGGAAGGGTTCGGGTAGTATATAAAGGGCCAAGGAACGTCCTAGAAGGGTCCTGGTAGTATGTGAAGGGCCTAGGAACGTTCTAGAAGGGTCTGGGTCGTATACAAGGGCCTAGGAACATCCTGGTAGGGTCTGGGTAATATATGAAGAACTTAGAAACGTCCTGGAAGGGTCCGGGTAGTATATGAAGGGCCTAGGAAAGTCCTAGAAGGGTCTGGGTAGTGTATCAAGGGCCTAGGCACGTCCTTCAAGGGTATGGTTAGTATATGAAGGGCCCAGGAACGTCCTTGAAGAGTCTGCACAGTATATTATAGCGCAGGTTAGTCCTGGAAGGGTCCCGGTAGTAATTGAAGGGTCTAGGAACGTCTTTGAAGGCTCCAGGAAGTATATGAAGGGCCTAGGAACGTTCTCGAAGGGACAGGCTAGTATATGAAGGGCTTAATAATGTCCAGTAGGGTCCGGGTAGCATATGAAGGGCCTAGGAAAGTTCTAGAAGGGTCTGGGTAGTATATCAAGGGCCTAGGAAAGCCACTGAAGGGTCCGCACAGTATATCATAGCCTAAGTTTGTCCTGGAAGGGTCCAGGTAGTAGTTGAAGGGCCTAGGAACGTCCTAGAAGGGTGTCTATAGTATATTAAGGGTCTAGGAATGTCTTGGAAGTGTCATGATTGTATATGAAGGGCCTAGGAACGTCGTGGAAGGGTCCGGTAGTATATTAAGAGCCTAGGAACGTTCTGGAGGGGTAAGGGAAGACTATGAAGGGCCTAAAAACGTCCTGGAAGGGTTCGGGTAGTATATGAAGGGTCAAGGAACGTCCTAAAAGGGTCCGGGTAATATGTGAAGGGCCTAGGAACGTTCTAGAAGGTCTGGGTAGTATATCAAGGGCCTAGGAAAATCCTGGAAGGGTCCGGGTAATATATGAAGACCCTAGGAACGCCCTGGAAGGGTCCGGGTAGTATATGAAGGGCCTAGGAAAGTCCTAGAAGGGTCTGGGTAGTATATCAAGGGCCTAGGAACATCCGGGAGGGTAAGAACAAAATATGAAGGGCCTAGGAACGTCCTAGAAGGGGTTAGGTAGTATATCAAAGACCTAGGAACATCCTAGAGGGCTAGAAACGTCCTTGAAGGGTCCGGGAAGTATATGAAGGGCCTAAAAAGGTCTTGGAAGGGTCCGGTTAGTATATGAAGGACCTAGGAAAGTCCTGAAATTGTCCAGTAGTATATGAAGGGCCTAGGAAAGTCCTAAAGGGGTCTGAGCAGTATATGAAGGGCCTAGGAACGTCCTAGAAGGGTCTGGGTAGTATATAAAGGGCCTAGGTACGTTCTTGAAGATTCTGCACAGTATATCTTAGCCTAGGTTCATCCTGGAAGGGTCCGGGTAGTAAATGAAAGGCCTAGGAACGTTCTACAAGGGTCTGGGAATTATATCAAGGGTCTAGGAATGTGTTGCAGGGTACAGGTTGTATATGAATGGCCTACGAACGTCCTGGAAGGGTCCCTTAAGTATATGAAGGGCCTAGGAACGTCGTGGCAGGGTTCGGGGAGTATATTAAGGGTCCAGGAACGTTCTGGAGGGGTCAGGGAAGAATATGAAGACCTAAAAAAGTCCTGGAAGGGTTCGGGTAGTATAAGAAGGGCCTAGGAATGCCCTACAAGGGTCTGGGTAGTATATGAAGGGCCTAGGAACGTTCTCGAAGGGTAAGGGTAGTATATGAAGGGCCTAATAACGTCCCAGTAGGGTCCGGTTAGTATACGAAGTGCCTAGGAACGTTCTAGAAGGGTCTCGGTAGTATATCAAGGGCCTAGGAACGCCATTGAAGGGTCGGCACCGTATATAATAGCCTAGGTTGTCCTGGAAGGGTCCAGGTAGTAACTGAAGGGCCTAGGAACGTCTTAGAAGGGTCTGGGTAGTATATTAAGGGTCTAGGAATGTCTTGGAAGGGTTCAGGTTGTACATGAAGAGCCTAGGAACATCGTGGAAGGGTCCGGTAGTATATTAAGGGCCGATGAACGTTCTGGAGGGATCACGAAGAATAAGAAGGGCCTAAAAACGTCCTGGAAGGGTTCGGGTAGTATATGAAGGGCCAAGGAACGTCCTAGAAGGGTCTGGGTAGTATGTAAAGGGCCTATGAACGTTCTAGAAGGGTCTGGGTAGTATATCAATGGCCTAGGAATATCCTGGAAGGGTCCGGGTAATATATAAAGAGCCTAGGAACGTCCTGGAAGGGTCCGGGTAGTATATGAAGGGCCTAGGAAAGTCCTGGAAGGGTCTGGGTAGTATATGAAGGGCCTAGGAACGTCCTGGAATTGTTCAGGTAGTATATGAAGGGCTTAGGAACGTCCTAAAAGGGTCTGGGTAGTATATGAAGAGTCTAGGAACGTCCTTCAAGGGTCTGGCTAGTATATAAAGGGCCCAGGAACGTCCTTGAAGGGTCCGCACAGTATATCATAGCCTATGTTCGTCCTGGAAGGGTCCCGGTAGTAACTGAAGAGCCTTGGAACGTCTTTGAAGGGTCCAGGTAGTATATGAAGGGCCTAATAATGTCCCAGTAGGGTCCAGGTAGTAAATGAAGGGCCTAGGAACGTTCTAGAAGGGACTGGGTAGTATATCAAGGGCCTAGAAGCGACATTGAAGGGTCCGCACAGTATATCATAGCCTAAGTTTGTCCTGGAAGGGTTCAGGTAGTAATTGAAGGGCCTAGGAACGTCCTATAAGGGTCTGAGTAGTATATTAAGGTTCTAGGAATGTCTTGGAAGGGTCCAGGTTGTATATGAAGAGCCTAGGAACGTCGTGGAGTCGTGGAAGGGGTCCGGTAGTATATTAAGGGCCTGATAACGTTCTGGAGGGGTAAAGGAAGAATATGAAGGAGCTAAAACGTCCTGGAAGGGTTTGGGTAGTATATGAAGGGCCAAGGAACGTCCTAGAAGGG
>JAYMFT010058846.1:0-14980 GCA_038088735.1 Panulirus argus | reverse complement strand
ATATATACACACATACATATATATATATATATATATATATATATATATATATATATATATATTTATATATTTATATATTTATATATATATATTTATATATATATATATCTGTATCCATACTGTGTTACCACCTGAATGCTTGCCAGTCTCAATCTCCACTCTTTAAGTCAAAATGTTTTTCTTTCTTCCAACCTGTGTTGTTTTGCTTCTTCGTATTTCCTTGCATATGTTTTTAATGTTACTCATTCTTTATTTTTTTCTACAGTACATTGTATTTTCTCTGAATATGAATATATATTTATTGTTGTAACTCTCGTTCTTTTAACTCATTTTTATCTCATACTGCAAGTGGTGCCTGTTTCACTTATATGATATTAAAATGAGAATGTTAAATTTTCCTGCAAATGACTCAGAGCAGTGTTTTTAGGTCTTTGAAACTTGAAGGTGTGGCTTTGGCCAGTACCTGAAATGTCTTGCAAAGGTTCCTTATAAGCTTCCCTGCTATGAGAATGAGAGAGGAGTACATTTTTTAAGCTGTTTTAGAGTTCTCACTGGAAAATCAACTTCTGTTGTTACATTTCTTTGTGAAAGATTGATGGAACTGAGATGCATTATTATGACTCATTGTTGAGTAATGTTTCTTAAATATCCATGCATGCAGCAATTTGAATTTTGTTTAAGGATTTATATTGGTATACTGTACCAGTATATAAGAATGATTTTCATGAATATGAGTTTCATTGTTCTCAACTTTCTTTTATTTACATAAATTTTAAAGGAAACAGTGTTGCATTATTTAAGTTTAATGGATATGAAATTTAGAATGATAAGGTCAGTCATGACTGTGTTAAGTTTGCCTCAGTTTCTGTAATGAACATGGATGATTAGATCTATTTTCCTAAATCTGTAAATAAACTAGAATATATATATACATATATATATATATACATAAATATATAATTTTAATTGATTATGCAATCCCAAGACCCACTTTTTGAGGCTCTTGCAGCTTCAAGGCTGCACTCTAATCAAGAGCTGGTTAATGATGATCTGCTTTGGAGCAGGAAAGTTCCTCGATGAGGCTTTATTCCTTTTTGTTAATTGATGATGATACAACCTCACCGAAGATGACTTTTCACTTGTATATATATCTTCCTTACATGTTCGCTATTTCCTGTATGAGCGAGGTAGTGCCCAGAACAGGTGAGTCTCTGAGGAAAAAATCAATGCTTGGTAGCCTCCTTTATTCCTTCTTTTTGAAAGTAATACAGGATATGCAGTACCCTAATATTGATCTGTTTAGTCACCTGCAATTCATAAGAGATACAAGGGCGGTATTCTTTCACCCCTATCCCCTGGATCATACATCCTGCCCCAGGAGTCCTTCCTGTCTTTATGAGACTCCTGCAGTGCTCAAGAAGCAAACCATTTCCTCTGGGTAGGACATAAGTCATGCAGTGTAGTGATGTGTGTGTGGAGAGTTTAGGGCAGTTGAGTGGTGAGTGCTCTGTGCCTTCATTGTGGTAGTTGCATCATGATTGAAGGGTCATAGGATTTGTTGAAATGGTGCTTGCAGTGTTTTAGGGATAGATGATGTCAGAGCATAAGCAGGAAGGTGTAACTCATGTTTGTCTGGAGAGTAACGCTTCTGATGTATGCATATCTGGTGCAGGGGAGTCTTAATTTAGGTTTTACTTGTTTTTTTTTTTGTGTGTGTGTTAAGTGTCATATTTACTGGGGTTTTGGGGATCTGTAAGTAGAAGTTTTTATTTCTTTTCAGGGGTTGATGGTTAGTTGTTGAATGGTATACATGGGAAGGGTTTAGTGCTGTTACATAGAATTGAATGTGGAGCATGTAAAGCTATGATTGTATCAGAACTTTGTTTCATTGTGTAGATGCTGAATGTGTGCAGTTATAGAGATTGTTCTGATTGCAAAATTTTGTGTGGTTTGCATCTTTGATGTACAGTATTTGCTTTTGAGAGGGTTGATGACCTGGCAGATGAGACATAGTTTAATTTAAGGAGGACTGGATGAATTGTTTGTATAAGATGGTAAGGGATTCTTTTTCTTGTCTGAATCTGATACAAGTTTGTTTTATGTGGGCATTTATTTTGTGTAATGTTTTTGTGTGTGGAAAGTGAAGTGTCATGTTAGTATCATGTATGATGCCTAGTATGGTTGGTAGTTTGTATATAAAGAATATGTTTGAAGTTTCTGGTATTTGCCTGCAAGTGGTAACGCCCCTATTGAAGTCACCTTTGGAGAGTATGTATTATCATTGTTCGTATATGAAAGGTAGTACAGTCTTTTCAAGGAACTTTTCACTGTAGAGGAGTCCATTGATATCCTCTTCCTGCATGGGTCCCCATTTAAGGGATCCTGGGGTTGTATGATTAATTATATTGTGTGTAATATTTGTAAATAATGGAGGGTTCTTGTTTTCAACTGCTTAAAGCAGTATTTGGAAATACTGTATCATTATAGCACAGTATCTTTGGATCCTTCTTGTTAGGACATTTTATAGATCTGAAGAAGGTTTGTCCTCGGCTTCATACTGAAATAAAAGAGAAGTGATTATGTCATTTCTTTTTACCTTCTGTTTCAAAAGAACTCAAGTATGCATTAGGGATGGCTCTTTATTATATTGCAGATTTTTTTATGTTTACTGTTTGTTCTATTGAATTTTTTTTTATTTATGAAAATACATTGAAAATGCATTACCTTTTGATTGATTACCAGAAAAGCTCAGAGAAGGCGGTTCAGTAATGCAGAAGCTCTTTATTCATGTTTATCATGGGGATAAGTTTGAGGGAGTTTATAGGCTGTATACTCTTGATCCACCCCATGTTAATGGGAATGCAGTTAGTGGTTATAAGCTCAAAGTTTGAGTAGGGCAAGTGATAATAACAACAAGTAGGGAGATTTGAGAAGTTGGAAGGGCAGAAAGTTGTATTGCATTTGAAAGGGAAGCAAGTTTGGATACGTGTGATGTAGTGTGCTGTAACTGGGAAATCAGGTATATCTTGAATAGAATTTCACGTGGTAGTTATTCAAAGAGAGCTAATCCTTGCATATGAAATTTGGTAATTAGTAAGTAGATATAATCACTGCTCTACATTTATAGCATTCATTTTTATTTCTCATTTTGGAGCCAAAATTCAGCCCCATTTGCAGTGCAAAATGATATCTTTCATTCTCAGTGTCAGACCCCAAATTCTTTATGTGAAATAAAAAAAAAAGAAAATCAATTACAATCAGGTAAACATCATAGTATCTGGCCACCTCTGGACATGGAGATAATCATTTACTAGAGGAACTTGGATAATAGAATGGGCTTCAGTTATAGTACAGCTGTATATAGAAAAATAGCTTAACTTGTATTAGAAATGTACTAAAAGAAAGTAGTTTCACATTCCAGCAACATTTACTCACTGATGAAAAATGCAATAGTACTAATGGTCTTCAAGCATTGAACTGTAACCATCTAGTCTCTAAATCTGTTGAGTGGAAATTTTTTTAAGAATCCATTTAAATAAGTTGCAGACTAGCCCTAGATTGTTCAAGCACTGTACCACTGCACTTTATTATGCTACCAGGTCTGCATGACCTTTTCCACCTGCCAGTTTTTATTCTTCAGTCTATTAACAGCCGTAAAAGTGGGTTAAACTTCCAGAAATCATCAGAATTTATGTAAGCCACCAAACTTTCTCTAGTGGGTGAAGCACTTTTAGATGTCAGATCCTCTGAAAACCTTACTTAGCTTCCATTTGTAGCCACAAATCATCTGAATTGGAATCATATACTCAAAGCATACCAATGCTGATATTTGCTATCCTAATGGCCCTGCCACTAGGGGGAATGACTGCTGTTAATCACTCATCGCCAGAGAATACCTACCAAGAATAGCTGTAAGACTAGGATCCTAAAAAAAAAAAAAAAAAAAAAAAAAAAAAAAACTTGTTGGCAGGGCAAGCTTGTTGTACTTACCACTTGACTTGTATGGTGACAAATGATGTTTCTCTTGACTACCTCTCCTTTTCCCCGCACTTGTTTTGTTTGTTGTATAATGCTATCTTTTCAGCCGGTACTCCTCTGGAATAATCATCTAATATAAGATGACTTTCCACTTTTGGTTTAACCCATGCAGGCTGAGTCCTGGAACACCAGTGAAGTGAATTGATGTATATGAGAGGGGTGGGGAGCAGTCAGGGGCTGAGCCAGTACATATGAAGTAGTTAAGGTAAACTATAGACTAGTTCATGGGGCTTGGCAGTAGATTGTAGACTATATTTTCAGTGCATTATATGTGATGGCTGAAGGATGGGTATGTGCAAATGAGGCTGTGTTCTGTTTGCTCCTGACACAGCTTTGCTAAAGTTGGAGAGGTAATTTAATGTAAAGAATAATCACTGTTTTGCTACAAAAAGTGAATTCAAACTGCAACAGACTACTGGATCCTTATGACGCTGTTTATGATAGTGGAAGAGAACAGAAACTCGTAGATTAACATGGTACGAGCATAGAGTCACAGATTTTTGAAAGATGAAACCATGTAAACTTACAATATATCTAAAGAAGTGCAAATAATGTCAGTCATGCATTTGAAACAAAATGTTTATCAAGTCTATGCTTAAACTTATCAATGATACTTCTTTCAACTACCCTCTCTGGTAAATTGTTCTTTATGTTAATAGTCCTGTTAAAGAAAAAGTATTTCACCTCATTCATAAAATATTTGTCCATGAGTTTATATCTGTAATGTGCTGGCATTCATTCTTTCTTTCTTTAGTTTATTACACTGAAACAATATTTTTACTGTCCAGGTTTTTCTTGTGGCCTCTGGTCATTCTGGCACTGCAACTTGTGAAGAGTTGTTACAGTCACCATCGTCTAACAGATTTACAAACCTTAAGGCTATAATCAATTTCCCTTCTCTTTCTTCTTTCCTCATTGTAAGTTCTGTCTCCTTAACTCACAGAATTGGGTACATCTTCCATAATCAAGTCTTTGAATTCTAGCTCTTTATCATTTACTACTTGTCCCTTTATTGAATACATTACTTTTAGTCTGATATTTCTATTATGTATCCTTCCTGATCTCTCTGTAGTACTGGGGGCTGCTTCAAACTCTTGGCTCATTTGATCCTATTTTTTGTCTTCTGACTGTAGTCTCTCCCCCTCCTTCCCTCCCTCCCTCCCTTGGTTTATCACCACCAAGGAAAATCCAACTGAATCCTCCATGTTTCTAAGTTTCTTAGTCTGTTTCATTACCTCCCCCTCCCCTTTCTTTGTTCCTTGCACAATGTCTTTTCAGTGTTTCTTTGAACTCTAGCATGTCCGGATGCTAATAGGTTTTAATGTGAAAACTGTTTTTCACTTGAGCTATGAGTGTTTTTGGTGGAACAGGTGTCATGTAGTGCCAACTAATATACAGACGAAGTGCAGCAGAAGACTGCTGAAAAGTATCTTAACACTCCCTATACCGTAGTGCAGCACAGTGCAGCAGTTAATTGCAAAGTTTTAATGAAACTGCATCAGTTGTGGATACGCCAAGATCTGGCAGGCCGGCAGTAGTAACAGAGGAGGACATGTTGGATATTTTGAATCACATAATGCAAAGCTAAAAAAGTCCGTTCATAAATTGGCACAGCCCCAAACCATAAGAGAAGGGTGTTTTATGGTCTTTACTGTGAACTGTGGCAGGTGCAGGTCTGAGTGGGGTGGCCTGTACACCTTCCCTCTGGTGTTACCAGTCCCAGTAAATGTTGATTTGTCACTCCACAAGAGGTAAAAAGGAACATAAAAAAACATATTTGTGAAAGCCAACATATCTTTTGTTAAGTTTTCCTAGCTGACCTAAACCAGTGTAAGTACTCTGTAAGTTTTAAATGAGTCAAATATGTCTGCTTCAAATGCCACTTCAAATTGTTAGTTTTCCTTCTCCAATTAGTTTCTCCGTATCAGACACATGATAGAACAGGTTCATTATCATTTCCACTGAAAATCCTTACTGGCTGTAGATGTCATAATACTTCTTGTTGACAATCTTCTCCAGTTTCTTCTTGGCGAGATTGCTGCCTTCAGACTTTTTTGAAGTTTCTGAGGAGGTTAAACCAGATCTTTTGAGTCCTATCATGTTTATTTTTTAAGTTAAATAACTGTCAGAAAATAAATATGCACAAAATATAAAAATATCGTTTGCAAACAATATAGGTAAATATAGAAAAAACCCAAGGTTAAAGAAATATAGGAGACAGTAATTTTACTTGTAATTTAGAGAAAAGAAAGAGCAAAATAAAATACCACTTTCAACTAACAGATGTGGCTTTCTAGAAATAGTGAAAGTACAAATGTTTTTCAAATAAACTATGTAAACTCAATGAAAATAGAAATACACGTGAATTATAACAGGAGTAAAAACTCAGCTTGCACTGCGATATAAATAAGAGAAGACAAATGATAAATTATACCAAAGTTACTCAGTAAATTTAAGATTCAACTTCTCAGGTGGCTGAAGATGAATTCTGATCGTAATTAAAGTAGTCATTACATGCCACGATTACCCCTGAGTTACTTGTAGCATTATCTTTTCAATACATTATACTTTAACTGTAGCTGATGTGTGAGAATATCTGGCATATTCCAAAAGCTAGGGCTAATGAAAGGCAATATAAAAATTACTTGGGGAAAAAAAAAAAAAAAAAATCTTGGAGAAGCTATGGTGTGTAGCAGCTCGTGTGTTAAAGAGCATCACATGTTTTCTCTCAGAATCTCTAGCCAACAGGCCCCTTACCTATCTCAGGAATGCCATAGTCCAAAACATCACCACTCTCCTCTCTGGGCTACTTTGTAGCAGTATGTATAAAAGGTAAACATGTAAGATTTAAACATTATCAAATTTTTGTGGATGAAAATGATTTATGGGCATAAAAAAAATGGCAAGGAAATGCCATTTTTTTCAGAACTTCTGATAATTATCCTCCCCCTCCCCACCTAACCAATTGCCATGTTCCACTAATTAAGAAACACTGACATAGAACACCATTGTGTCCTTTACTACCCCTCAAGTAACCCACACTCAGTCACAACCTCAAGCCCTCATCGCTGCATTTTCTGGTAAGTTTTTCATTGAATGTCATGTAAATCAAAGATATAAGTATGTGGTAAGTACTTCATTGGTTAAGTTGTATGAACATTTCATACTTGAAAGTTGGATGTGAAAAAGTAGTGCTGAGGAGCGTTACTCCGTGTACTCCTCTGAGATGCCATTTATTGTAGTGCAGCAGCCATCATGATATTACAGAATATGTTCTTGAATATTGATTTTTGTCATTGTGAATCTTTATAGAATGAAGCTATGTACAATGCAGACCCTTTGTACCAATGATATACATTTATTTATCTTATTTAGAATTACTGTAGGACCCCCTTTTTGAAAGGGTCCTCGTGTTATACCAAGACCCCATTTCCAGGAGCTCTTGCTGTTTAAAGTTACGCTTCATTAAGTAGTAGAGATAGATGGAATCCTTTGAAGTGTGAAGTTCTTTGATGAGACTGTACTATTTTTTTTTCATCAACTGGTGGTAATACAGCTTGCCAAAGGTGACTTTTCACTTACAGCATAAGTTCATGTGGATGGAGTCTGGTAACACCCATCATATCTATATGTATTTGTATTTCTAGGCAGGAGATCTCTGAAACACATTTGATTGAATATTATGGCTACCTGATTTATCAGTTTCTTACTGATGTTCTTGATTTGTCTAATAATTCTTTTATACTGCTCAGGTAGATTACCTATAAGTAGTACCAAACTCAGGTGGAAATAAATAGTGCAGTTCTTCTTAGGTATGTTGTGTTACTGTATGCTTGCAAAATGTTGTGTTACTTGATACCTAAGAAGAATTACACTACTGATCTGAGCAGCATAAAAGAATCGTTAGAAAAGTTGAGAACGTCAATAAGAAATTGATAAGATGCTGAGTTAGCAGTTGAATTCAATGAAACATATATTTCTCTTCTTTCTTCCATTGTTATACACTTTTCCCATTTGAGCAAGGTAGCATCCAGAACAGAAGACTGAGCCTTTAGGGAGAAAAGATCCTCGTTTGACTTGGCCTTCTGTTCATTCTTTTGGAAATTGATACAAGATGGGAGGATTTCCAGCCCCCTACTCCCACCCCTCTTAGTCACCTTCTATGACATACAGGAGATACGTAGCCCGTATTCTTTCTTCCCTTTCCCTAGGGATATATATATATTTGGAGTATGAGTTTGAATGGTGAGCCTTGAAGGAGGTGGAGTGTTTTAAGTTCCTGGAAGTGGATATAACAGCAAATGGAATGATGAGAGTTGAAGTGAGCCATCGGATGGTGAGGTAGCAAAGTTCCTTGCGAAATTGTGGAATGTGTGGAAAGAGAAGTCGCTGTCTTTAAGGGCAGAGATAGGAAAGTTTGATGGTATAGTAGTCATGTCAGTGCTGTATGGATGTGAGATGTAGGCTAAAGCTAAAATATAAAAAAGTGGATGGATGTGTTGAAAATTAAATGTTTGAGGACAATATTTAGCATGAGGATGATTAATTGAATAAGAAGTGATATTGTAAGAGAGAGGCTTGGAAGTAAGAAAAGTATGTAATAGAGAAATGGAGAGGATGCACTGAAATGTTTTGGACATAAGAGAGGATCAGTGAGATGATGACATAGAAAGTACACTTGTCAGAAGTGTAGGGAACAAGGAGAAAGGGGAACCCAAGGAGGAGGTTAAAGGCTGGATTGAAAGAACCTTTGAATATTTAGGTCCTGAACATGCAGGAGGGTGTGTGGTGTGTAAGGGGCAGGATGGATTCGAGCAGTGTGGCATCCAGGGGATAACATTCTGTCAGTGGGCTGAACCAGAGCATATGAAGCAGTCGGGAGAAATCCTGGAAAGGTCTGTGGGGCCTGGTTGTGTATAGGAGGCTCTGGTTTCATTGCATTATACATAACAGCCAGAGTTTAGATGTGAGGAAATAAGAAATGAGGCCTTTTCTTCATCTGTTCCTTGCACTACCTTGCTAACATGGGAAGTGGCAAACAAGCATGAAATTTTTTTCATACATATTTCCTGTTTCCTGCATTAGGGAGGTAGCGTCAAGAACAGATGACTGAGCATTAGAGGAAAAAATCCTCACTTTCCTCCACTTTGTTCCTACTTTTTGAAAAGTAATACTGGAGAGGAGTATCCACTTATGAAAGTATCGATGTTATCAGACTTTACCTATTTGTAGTTACACTATGCATGGAAATTCACCTTCTATGAGGTTTTATCATCAGAGTACAATCTTGTGAAAAACTAACAAGTATTAAACAGCTACCACTCTCAAGTCGAGTAAGCACCTCCCTACCATACATGCATCCATCTGGAATCATACTCCCCAAACATGTGCAAGTTACACATTCTCATCTGTTCTGGATATCACCCATCCCTACAACTCTACAAACACCAATTCAACACATCTCAGTTGATGCTCATTTGTTCCGCACTCTCCTAACATTGACACACACGCAACATTACTACACTTTGTGAACTAAGGTCCTGCCCATTGGATGTGGCCAGCTTCCTCTGCACTGCAGGAGCCCCATGGAAGGTAGAAGGGACTTCTGGGGTAAGAAAGTTAGGTAAGGTTCGGAAAGATCCAAATATACAGTTGATGTGTGTTTCTTGACTACGCCTGTCAGCAGACTTCAGGGAGAAACCCATGAAGTTGGTGGAAGACTTCGGTAGTGTGTACAATAGGAAACAGTTGAGAGTAGATGCGACAAAAGTAAAGTAATGAGGTGCAGCAGGGGATTAGACAGGATGGTAGTTTGAGAATAAATTTAAATGAGAGGACCTGTAGGAAATGTAGTGCTTTAGATACCTGCAAGTTGACATAACAGCTAATAGAACTCCAGGGTCTGAAGTGTCTCAGAAGGGGAAAGAGAGGGCTTAGAAGCATTTAAAAAGTGAGATCACAATTTGTTAGGGCAAAGACGGGTATGTTTGAGGGTACAGTATAGTAGTCTTGACACTGTTCCCTGGATGATAGTCCTGGATTTTTTATTACAAAAGAAACGAAGAGGGTGGATATTTTGGATATGATATGCCGTAGGACTATGTTTTGTGTAAGGTTGGTTGATTGTGTAAGGAATGAGATATGTGGTAGTAAGTGCAGCCTGATTGAGAGACCTGATGTCCACCCTTTTCTTTTTAGCAGGCCCAGAACTCATCAATACGACCACTATACCTTCAAACATACCCATTTTTGTCCTAAGAGACACTGACTTCTTTTACACGCTCTTCAGTGCACCCAGAACCCTAGCCACTTCTACCTATGACTCACTTCAGTTTCTGCAATTCCATCTGCTTTTATGTCAAATCCCAGGTACATTGAGCACTCTACTTCTTTCAGGTTTTCCCCTTTCAAACTCATCTTCAAACCACCCTGTTTCACCCCATCTCTATACCTTAATACCTTACTTTTGTTCATATTTATAATCAACTTCTTTTCTCTCACTCTACCAAACTCAGAAACCAGTTTCTGGAATTTCTCTTTCAAGTCTGCCATCAAAATTATGTCATCTGCAAACATCAACCAACTCAGTTTTCAGGCCCCCTAACCCTCCCAAGATGCTTGCATTTACTTCCTTCACCACTTTATCCATTAACTAATTAAGATAAGACAGCCATGGTGATATTACTCCCTTGACACAGACCCACCTTCAGTTGGGACTACGTATTGTCCTTCCTTCATGCTTTTGTACATGCTTTGCTTGTCTGATAGGAACTCCTCACTGCATTTAGTAGCTTTTCTCCTGTACCATATATTCATAAAATCTTACAAAAGGTATATCTGTCAGCCCTATCATAGTTTTTCTAAGTCCATAATTGACACATACAAATCTCCTTCTTTCTCCTAGTAATTCCCACACAGATTTTTCAAAGCAAACACCAGGTCTGCACATCCTCTGCCACACCTGAAACCATCCATATTGCTCCTCTCCAGTCTGATGCTCTGTGCATGCTACCACCCTCTCAGTCATCACTTTCCTATACACCTTAACAGATATACTTAAAAGACTTGTACCTCTGTAATTAGAACATTCACTTTAGTCCTCCTTACCTTTATGTATGGGCACTATACATGCATTCTGCCTGTCCTCAGGCACTGCACCTTGGACCATAAATACATTAAAAGCCTGAATAATCAGTCAAAACTGTCACCCCCCTTTTTTGAGAAACTTACATGCAGTTTCATCTGCTCTTGCTGCTTTGCTACACTTCATTTTATGCAAGGCTTTCACCACCTTTCTTTTTGCCAAGTCATTCGCCATGACAGTGTCATTTTGCGTGCCATCTTGTTCCAAACACATCTCATCGGCCACCTTACCATCTGACACATTCAGCAGTCCTTCAGAATACTCGCTTCATATCTTTCATCCCTTCTTTGTTACCACTTCTTCTCCATTTGTGCCACTCCCATTTTTTTCTTTTGTTCCCCATAGACTATTTACTTCCTCTCATAGTAGTCATATTTTTCCCGAAGTTTGCTTATGCTATCTCACCCAAACTTTCATTTGCCCTTTTTTTTTTCATGCCTTTCTCTTGAACTCCTGCCACTTTCTTTTGAGCTCTTACCATTCACTTTCACTCCATCCCTGCAGGGACCACACAAACAAATCTTTCCCCTTTCACCAGCACGTTTAAATCATCATCCTTCTGCTCACTGCTTTTCTCATACAGCCTTATCCTACCTTCTACATACTACTCATTTTACCTGCATATGTAAGCACTGCTTATATGAATACCTTCCACTCCTTGGTCATTCACTATGTTTCATTTACTCTCCCCTTATGCTATTCTTCATTCAATTTCTCCTGGTATCTGTACACAGGCCTTTTTGAAGCTCACTTCATTTTCACCTATGTTATTTCCTGTTTTCCTAAAACCACCACAAAGTTTCACACTCATCGTTACCAAGAAATGATCAGACATCCCACCAGTCATATTCATATTCAACAACCTCTCGTTTGCATGCCTGTCATTTAATATATAGTCTAAGGTGAAAATTCCTGTTGACCCCCAATCTTAGTTATGATGTACTCTAATGCATGCACCTTTTTTTAAACCAACTATTCCAAATCATTTCTTTTTCAGCATACAACTTGATGAGGTGCTCCCATTTTTATTTGCATCAGGTAACCCATGCCCCCCCCCCCCCCTTTTATACCCTTAACTGCCGTACCACCCACTAAGAGTGGATTTTATTATTATTATTATTATTATTATTATTATTATTATTATTATTATTATTGTTATTATTATTATTATTTGTTTTTTGTGCTTTTCTCCTTCCTGTATTGGAATTTGAATTTAATTTGTTGCCATTAAATTCTGTGGAGAAGCATTTATTTTTAAATGTTGTCCTAGATTAACGGTGTATGCATAATTTCTTGAAAACTAATATTTTGGAAATGAGATGCTAAGTTTCTTTCACTGTAATAAACCAAATATTTTGGAACCATTTTAAGAAATGAACTAATTAATTTTTTTCTTTTCATGCATATTTTGGCCTATCTTTTCAATGCTTTATTGCCTTATTTTGGTACAGTGAGGTACTGAAGTTGTTAAGCAGGTAATCCTAATTTAGAGATGTCCTCAGTTGCATATTATCATTTACTGTAGATGTACTTCATGGTCTGGGATTGAAGGTCAGATCACTTTTCTTACATCTACAATTCTGAATGTTTTGTTTAACTGTGGCTGAATTTTTTTGTTTTTACATGTCATTTTTTTTTTTCAGTGTGTGTGTGATCTCTAACCTTAACTGAACAAAAAACATGAAACAGGAAGAATTTGATACATACATTTAGTTTTCGTAATATATAGACATTGGAAACACCTATAGTGAGGCTTTTTGAAAATATACAGTGTAATTCCTCCTTAAATGCATGCAAGGCTTTGAGAGATATTCAGTTGTTCTGTTGTTATGTAAGCTGAACCATCCATATTGTACACAAGACACTGGATTGTAAAATTTCTTGCACAGGGAAAGAATGCCAAATGCAAACAATTATATAAGTTGTAGTATACAAGAAAAAATTTATAACTATCAAGCAGCACTTTTTTTCATCAATAAACAAATATAGATATCAACACTTCACATTTGATTATCTAATACCTGCTTGGCATATTTATTTTGGGAGGTTATGCACGTAAACCCTATTGTCCTACAAAAAATTGGAGAAAAGCCACCTTGTTATGAAAGTGCTCTGCAAGTTTATAGTGAAGAGAAAGATTGATTGTGTACTAGTATGTGATTTTATGTGTATATGCATGTGTGCATTGAATATGTAAAACAGATATCAAAAGATTAAATGAAATGCTAAACACTGTTTTCATGTTGCAGAAGTGTGTGACTTGTACACGTTGCACTAGTTGTGGCAGTCCAAATGTGGGTCAGTGGCAGAAAGTTCCGATTAAAGTAAAACCAATGGAGGTGACCATGGGGGAAGCCTCACGTACCACAGACCTGGCTTTGTGCGCTCGATGTATTACTCTCAGGGAAAGGGGCAACTTCTGTCCTCTTTGTAATGGCTGCTATGAAGATGATGATTATGATGCAAAGGTTTGTTTTTTTTATTTTTAGTTATTAATACTCTCTTTTTTGAGTTTCTGGAATCATCTGTAAGGGCAAAGTTGATTCAAAGTAATTCTTTGGTGGAGGTCTTTGGCAAGCATTACTATACCAAAACTGTAGGTCTCACTGAAAGTAATACTTACTTGAAGCACATCCTAATCCACAAAAAACCTGTTAACTTACACACTTTTAGTGTTTCTTTACCTGAGCTAGCTCAGATGTAGGGTAACTTCAGGCCTGTATTGTATACACTTTCCCACTTGAGAGCAAGGTAGTCTGTTAGAGTTGTTGCCTGGTGAGATTTTTCATCTTTATTCTTCTGTTATCTCATGGGTTAATTCCTGTTGTTAGTTTTTACTCCTCCGTACTCCAAAAACCAAGTTTTGCAAATCTGTGGAAGTGTGGGATAAAGGACACGTTTATTAGGGCTATATGGACTCATCATGTATAGCTTCCCTTTCACAAAGGGTAAGGTATCCTAACTTGTCTGAATTTGCATTATTTTCCTGTCAGCTGTTTTTCTGGTATTGTCCTCACAGAACATTGTTTCCATATACCTGAATGTATTCATAGTTTTGTTTCTCAACCATTCAAGCAGACGTTACTTTAGGATTGCCTGTTAGAAAAGCACTTTGCTTTAACTTGCATTCACCCTTAATATCTTGTTAGTTTTCTTTAAGCAGTAAACTCTTTTGCGAGACTCATCCTTCTAATTCCAGATTCATCCTTTGACAATTGGCCAAACAGCATCGTCTGTACACAAATCCAATAACCTATATTTTATGCCACCATTGTGAAATTTATTTCTTTTTTCTTAACCGAGTCTGAAACACATTTTTATATTACTTATAGATGAAGATGATTTACAACCAAAGTGATATTATACAGTCCTGGCTCACTCGTACATATATGACAAACAGTTTATATAAAACATTTTTTTTTTTTTTGCTTTACTCATTCTGAAGAAAATTTTACTGGCCACCACAACACTAAGACTTCTAGAATTCTGTTATATATATGTTTTTATGCATATCTGCCATTTCCCGCATTAGCGAGGTAGCGTTAAGAACAGAGGACTGAGCATTAGAGTGAAAATCCTCACTTGGCCCCCTTCTCTGTTCCTTCTTTTGGAAAAGTAGAAACTGGAGGGAAGGGTTTCCAGCCCTCCACTCTCATCACTTTAAGCCACCTTCTACGACACGCAGGGAATACGTAGGAAGTATTCTTTCTCTCCTGTCCCCGGGGTTGATATATATATATATATATATATATATATATATATATATATACATATATATATATATATATATATATATAT
>JAYMFT010058835.1:0-14981 GCA_038088735.1 Panulirus argus | reverse complement strand
TTTCCCAATAACTATGACCTGGCTCATTTCAAGAGACATGTTTTTCACTTTCTCAAAAATTTGTAAATACTTTCCTTATCTGTTTTTCCCCCTTTCTCAGCTCTCTATATTTCAATTAGGCCCCGGCCTTGATGTGGACTTTTGTCCGTGACTGGAGCCTTCAACATAAAAAGAAAAAAAATCTGTCACAAAGTTGAAGCAAGGTGACAGTTATCCTGTCATAAGGAAGAAAAAAGGTGAGAGTTGTCTTCTGACAAGGAAGAAGGAAGGCGACAGTTATCCTGTCACAAGGAATAAGGAAGGAGACAATTATCCTGTTACAAGGATGAAGCAAGATGACAATTATCCTGTCACGATGATGATGCAAGATAACATCTATCCTGTCTCACAAGGAGGAAGAAAGGTGACATTTATCCTGTCAAAAGGAAGAAGCAAGTTAACAGTTATCCTCAAACAAAGGAAGAAGCAAGGTGATAGTTATCCTGTCACAAGTATGAAGCAAGGTGACAGTTATCCTGTCATAAGGAAGAAACAAGGTGATAGTTATCCTGTCACAGGGAAGAAGGAAGGCGACAGTTATCCTGTCACAAAGAAGAAGCAAGATGACAGTTATCCTGTCACGAGAATGAAGCAAGTTGACAACTATCATGTCACGATGTTGATGCAAGGTGACATTTATCCTGTCACAAGGAAGAAGCAAGGTGACAGTTATCCTGTCAAAAGGAAGAAGCAAGGTGACAGTTATCCTGTCACGAGGATGATGCAAGATAACAGTTATCCTGTAACAAGGAAGAAGCAAGGTGACAGTTATTCTGTCACAAGGAAGTAGCAAGGTGACAGTATTCCTGCCATAAGAAAGAAAGTGACTGTTATCCTGTCATAAGAAAGAAGCGAGATGATAGTTATCCTCTCACAAGGAAGAAGCAAGATGACAGTTATCTAGTCATAAGGAAGAAGCAAGGTGATAGTTATCCTGTCACAAGGAAGAAGGAAGGTGACAATTACCTTGTCACAAGGAAGAAGCAAGGTGACAGTTATCATGTCACAAGGAAGAAGCAAGAGTGACAGTAATCCTGTCAAAAGGAAGAGACAAGGTGACATTTTTCCTGTCAAAAGGAAGATGCAAGATGACAGTTATCCTGTCTCAAAGATGAAGGAAGATGACAGTTATCTTTTCACAAGAAAGAATAAAGATGACCGTTATCCTGTCACAAGGATGAGGCAAGGTGACAATTAACCTCTCAAAAGGAAGAAGCAAGGTGACAGTTATTCTGTCACAAGGAAAAAGCAAGGAGACGGTTATCCTGTCACAAGGACGAAGCAAATTGACAGTTATTCTGTCACGATAATTATGCAAGGAGACATTTATCCTGTCACAAGGAAGAATCAAGGTGACATTAATCCTGTCGAAAGGAAGAAGGAAGGTGACGGTTATCCTGTTACAAGGAAGAAGCAAGGTGACAGTTATCCTGTCACGAGGATGATGCAAGGTGACAGTTATCCTTTCACAAGGATGAAGGAAGGTGACAGTTATAATGTCACAAAAAAGAATCAAGGTGACAGGTATCCTGTCATAAAGAAGAAACAAGGTGATAGTTATCCTGTCACAATGAAGAAGGAACGCGACGGTTGTCCTGTCACAAGGAGGAAGCAAGGTGACATTTATCCTGTCAAAAGGAAGGAGCAAGGTGACAGTTATCCTGTCAAGAAGGAAGAAGCAAGGTGACAGTTATCCTGTCACAAGGAAGAAGCAAGGTGACAGTTATCCAGTCACAAGGGAGAACCTAGGTGATATTTATCCTGTCACTAGGAGGAAGCAATGCGACAGTTATCCTGTCACAAGGAATAAGAAAGGTGACAGTTATCCCGTCACAAGGAGTAAGAAAGGTGACCGTTATCCTGTCACAAGGATGATGGAAGGTGACAGTTATCCTGTCACAAGGAAAAAGCAAGGTGACAGTTATCCTATCATAAGGAAGAACGAAGATGACAGTTATCCTGTCACAATAAAGAAGTAAGGTGGCAGTTATCCTCTCACAAGGAAGAAGGAAGGTGACGGAATTCCTGCCACAAGAAAGAAACAAAGTGACTGTTATCCTGTCATAAGGAAGAAGCAAGGTGACAGTTATCCTCTCACAAGGAAGAAGGAAAGTGACAGTTATCCTATCATAAGGACGAAGCAAGGTGACAGTTATCCTGTCACAAGGAAGAAGCAAGGAGACAGTTATCCTGTCGCGAGCAAGGAACAAGGTGACGGTATTCCTGTCTAAAGAAAGAATAAAGGTGACATTTATCCTGTCACAAGGAAGAAGCTTGATGACAGTTTTCCTGTTAGAAGGATGAAGCAAGGTGACAATTATCCTTTCACAAGAAAGAATAAAGGTGACCGTGATCCTATCACAACTACAAGGGAAGTTGACAATTATCCTGTCAAAAGGAAGAAGCAAGGTGACAATTATCCTGTCACAAGAAAGAAGCAAGGTGACAGTTATCCTGTCAAGAAGATCATGCAAGGTAACAGTTATCCTCTCACAAGGAAAAAGCAAGGTGACAGTTATCCTGTCACAAGGAAGAAACAAGGTGACAGTTATCCTGTCACAAGGAAAAAGCAAGGTGACAGTTATCCTGTCACGCGGATGATGAAGGATGACACTTATCCTGTCACAATGAAGAAGGAATGTGACAGTTATCATGTCACAAGGAAGAAGGAAGGTGACATTTATCCTGTCAAAAGGAAGAAGCAAGGTGACACTTATCCAGTCACAAGGAAGAAGCAAGGTGACACTTATCCTGTCAAAAGAGGAAGAAGCAAGGTGACAGTTATCCTGTCACAAGGAAGAAGGAAGGTGACAGTTATCCTGTCAAAAGAGGAAGAAGCAAGGTGACAGTTATCCAGTCACAAGGAAGAATCTAGGTGATAATTATCCTGTCACAAGGAGGAAGCAAGGTGACAGTTATCCTGTCACAATGAAGAAGTAAGGTGACAGTTATCTTGTCAAAAGGAAGAAGCAAGGTGACAGAATTCCTGCCACAAAAGAATCAAGGTTACAGTTGTCCTCTCACAAGGAAGAAGGAAGCTGACAGTTATCATGTCATAATAATGAAGCAAGGTGACAGTTATCCTCTCACAAGGAAGAAGCAAGGTGACAGTTATCCTGTCATAAGGAAGAAGCAAGGTGACAGTTATCCTGTCACAAGGAAGAAGCAAGATGACAGTTATCCTGTCACGAGGAAGAAGCAAGGTGACAGTATTCCTGTCAAAAGGAAGAATAAAGGTGACATTTATCCTGTCACAAGGAAGACGCAAGATGACAGTTATCCTGTTACAAGGATGAAGCAAGGTGACAATTATCATTTCACAAGAAAGAATAAAAGTGACCGTCATCCTGTCACAAGTATAAGGGAAGGTGACAGTTATCCTGTCTAAAGGAAGAAGCAAGTTGACAGTTATCCTATCACAAGAAAGAAGCAAGGTGACAGTTATCTTTTCACATGGAAGAAGCAAAGTGACAGTTATCCTGTCACAAGGAGGAAACAAGGTGACAGTTATCCAGTCACAAGGAAGAAGCAAGGTGATAGTTATCCTGTCACTAGGATGATGGAAGGTGACAGTTATCCTGTCACAAGGAAAAGCAAGGTGACAATTATCCTGTCATAAGGAAGAAGTAAAATGACAGTTGTCCTCTCACAAGGAAGAAGCAAGATGACAGTTATCCTGTCACGAGGAAGAAACAAGGTGACAGAATTCCTGCCACAAGAAAGAAACAAAGTGACTGTTATCCTGTCATAAGAAAGAAGCAAGGTGACAGTTATCCTCTCACAAGGAAGAAGGAAAGTGACAGTTATCCTCTCACAAGGAAGAAGAAAGGTGACAGTTATCCTGTCATAAGGACGAAGCAAGGTGACAGTTATCCTGTTACAAGGAAGAAGCAAGGAGACAGTTATCATGTCGCGAGCAAGAAGCAAGTTGACAGTATTCCTGTCTAAAGAAAGAATAAAGGTGACGTTTATCCTGTCACAAGGAAGATGCAAGATGACAGTTTACCTATTACAAGGATGAAGCAAGGTGACAGTTATACTTTCACAAGAAAGAATAAAGGTGACCGTTATCCTGTCACAAGTACAAGAGAAGTTGATAGTTATCCTCTCAAAAGGAAGAAGCAAGGTGACAGTTATCATGTCACAAGATAGAAACAAGGTGACTGTTATCCTGTCAAGAAGGTCATGCAAGGTGGCAGTTATCCTGTCACAAGGAAGAAGCAAGGTTATAGTTATCCTGTCACTAGGAAGAAACAAGGTGACAGTTATCCTGTCACAAGGAAGAAGCAAGGTGACGGTTATCCTGTCACATTGAAGAAGGAATGTGACAGTTATCATGTGACAAGGAAGAAGGAAGGTGACATTTATCCTGTCAAGAGGAAGAAGCAAGGTGACAGTTATCCTGTCACAAGGAAGAAGGAAGGTGACAGTTATACTCTTACAAGGAAGAACCAAGCTGACAGTTATCTTGTCAAAAAAGGAAGAAGCAAGGTGACAGTTATCCAGTCACAAGGAAGAAGCTAGGTGATAATTATCCTGCTACATGGAGGAAGCAAGGCGACAGTTATCCTGTCACAATGAAGAGGCAAGATGACGTTTATCTTGTCACAAGGAAGAAGCAAGGTGAGAGTATTCCTGCCACAAAAAATAAAGTGACTGTTATCTTGTCATAGGAAAGAATCAAGGTTACAGTTGTCCTCTCACAAGGAAGAAGGAAGCTGACAGTTATCCTGTCATAAGAAAGAAGCAAGGTGACAGGTATCCTCTCACAAGGAAGAAGCAAGGTGACAGTTATCATGTCATAAGAAAGAAGCAAGGTGACAGGTATCCTGTCACAAGGAAGAAACAAGGTGACAGTTATCTTGTCACGAGGAAGAAGCAAGGTAACAGTATTCCTGTCAAAAAGAAGAGTAAAGGTGACATTTATCCTGTCACAAGGAAGATGCAGGATGACAGTTTTCCTGCTAAAGGGATGAAGCAAGGTGACAGTTATCCTGTCACAAAGATCATGCAAGGTGACAGTTATCTTTTCACAAGGAAGAAGCAAAGTGACAGTTATCCTGTCACAAGGAAGAAACAAGGTGACAGTTATCCTGTCACAAGGAAGAAGCAAGGTGACAGTTATCCTGTCACAAGGATGATGCAAGGTGACAGTTATCATGTCGCAAAGAAGAAGGAAGGCGACAGTTATCCTGTCACCAGGATGAAGCAAATTGACAGTTATCCTGTCAAGATGATGATGCAAGGTGACATTTATCCTGTCAGAAGGAAGAATTAAAGTTAGCGTTAATCCTGCAAAAGGAAGAAGGAAAGTGACAGTTACCCTGTCAAAAGGAAGAAGCAAGGTGACAGTTATCCTGTCACGAGGGTGATGGAAGGTGACAGTTATCCTGTCACTAGGAGGAAGGAAGTTGACAATTACCATGTCACGATGATGATGCAATGTGACATTTATCCAGTCACAAGGAAGAAACAAGGTGACATCTATCCTGTCAAAAGCAAAAAGCAAGGTGACCGTTATCCTTTCACAAGGATGATGCAAGTTGACAGTTTTCCTGTCCCAAGGAAGAAGGAAAGTGACAGTTATCCTGTCTCAAGGAAGAAGCAAGGTGACAGTTATCCTGTTACAAGGAAAAAGCCAGGTGACAGTTATCCTGTCACGAAGATGTTGTAAGGTGACAGTTATCCTGTCACAAGGAAGAGGCAAGATAACAGTTATCCTGTCATAAGAAAGATCAAGGTGACGGTTATCCTGTCACAATGACGAAGGAAGGTGACAGTTATCCTGTCACAAGGAAGAAGCAAGGTGACAGTATTCCTGTCAAAAGGAAGAATAAAGGTGACATATATTCTGTCAAAAGGAAGATACAATATGACAGTTTTCCTGTTACATGGATGAAGCAAGGAGACAGTTATCTTTTCAAACGAAAGAATAAAGGTGACAATTATCCTGTCACAAGTATAAGGGAAGGTGTCAGTTATCCTATGAAAAGGAAGAAGCAAGGTGACAGTTATACTGTCACAAGAAAGAAACAAGGTGACATTTATCCTATCACGACGCTCATGCAAGGTGACAGTTATCCTTTCACAAGGAAGAAGCAAGGTGACAGTTATCTTGTCACAAGGAAGAAGCAAGGTGAGAGTTATCCTGTCATGAGGAAGAAGCAAGGTGACAGTTATCTCGTCAAGAGGATGATGCAAGGTAGCAGTTATCCTGTTACAAGGAAGAAGCAAGGTGACAGAAATCCTATGACAAGGAAGAAACAAGATGACAGTTATCCTAGCAGAAAGAAAAAGCAAGATGACAGTTATCATGTCACAAGGAAGAAGGAAGGTGACAGTTATCCAGTCACTAGGATGATGAAAGGTAACAGTTATACTGTCACGAGGATGAGGCAAGTTAACAGTATTTCTGTCAATAGGAAGAATAAAGGTGACATTTATCCTGTCACAAGGAAGATGCAAGATGACAGTTTTCCTGTTACAAGGACGAAGGAAGATGACAGTTGTCCTTTCACAAGAAAGAATAAAGGTGACCGTTATCCTGTCAAAAGTATAAGGGAAGGTGACAGTTATCCAGTCAAAAGGAAGAAGCAAGGTGACAGTTATGATGTCACGAAGATCAAGCAAGGTGACAGTTATCCTTCCACAAGGAAGAAGCATGGTGACAGTTATCATGTCACTAGGAAGAAACAAGGTGACAGTTATCCTGTCAAAAGGAAGAAGAAAGGTGACAGTTATCCTGTCACGAGGATGATGCAAGGTGACAGTTATCCTGTCACAAGGAAGAAGGAAGGCGACAGTTATCCTATCACAAGTAAGAAGCAAGGTGACAGTTATCCTGTTACAAGGATGAAAAAATTGACAGTTATTCTGTCAGGATGATGATCCAAGGTGACATTTATCCAGTCATAAGGAAGAATTAAAGCTAACATTAATCCTGTCAAAAGGAAGAAGCAAGGTGACAGTTATCCTGTCACGGGGATAATGCAAGATGAAAGGTATCCTGTCATAAGGAAGAAAGAAGGTGATAGTCATCCTGTCACAAGGAAGAAGGAACGTGACGTTTTCCCTGTCACAAGGAAGAAGCAAGGTGACAGTAATCGTGTCACAAGGTTGAAGCAAGATGACAGTTATCATGTCACGATGATGATGCAGTGGGACATTTATCGTCACAAGGAAGAAGCAAGTTGACATTTATCCTGTCAAAAGAAAAAAGGAAGGTGACAGTTATCCTGTCACAAGGAAGAAGCAAGGTAACAGCTATCGTGTCACGAGGATGATGGAAGGTGAAAGTATTCCTCTCACAAGGAACAAGCAAGGTGACAGTTGTCCTGTCAAAAGGAAAAAGCAAGGTAACAATTATCCTGTCACAAGGAAAAAGCAAAGTGACAATTATCCTAACAGAAGGAAGCAAGGTGACAGTTTTCCTGTCACGAGGATGATGCACGGTAACAGTTATTCTGTTACAAGGAAGAAGCAAGGTGAAAGTAATCCTGTGACAAGGAAGAAAGAAGGTGACAGTTATCCTGTCACAAAGAAGCAAGATGACAGTTATCGTTTCACAAGGAAGAAGCAAGGTGACAGTTATCCAGTCACAAGGATGATAAAAGGTGACATTTATACTGTAACACTGAAGAAGCAATGTGACAGTTATCATGTCACAAGGAAAAACCAAGGCGACTGTAATATCTCACAAGCAAGAAGCAAGGTGACAGTTATCCTATCACAAGGAAAAAGTAAGGGGAGAGATATCCTGTCACAAGGAAAAAGGAATGTGATAGTTATCCTGTCACAAGTAAGAAGGAAGGTGACAGTTATCCTGTTACAAGGAAGAAACAAGGTAACAGTTATCCTGTCAAGAGGATGATGTAAGGTGACAGTTATCCTGTTAAAAGAAAAAAGCAAAGTGAAAGGTATCCTGTCACAAGGATGAAGCAAGGTGATGGAGATCATGTCACAAGAAAGAAGCAAGGTGACAGTTATCCTGTCACAAGGAAGAAGCAAGGTGACAGTTATCCTGTCACAATGGAGATGCAAGGTGACAGTTATCCTGTCACAATGAAGAAGCAAAGTGACAGTTATCCTGTAACAAGGAAGAAGCAAGGTGACGCTAACCTGTCAAAAGGAAGAAGCAAGGTGACATTTATCCTGTCATAAGGAAGATGCAAGATGACAGTTATCCTGTCACAAAAAATGAAGCAAGATGTCAGTTATCCTGTCACAAAAGAGAAGGCGGGTGACTGTTATCCTGTCACAAGGATAATATAAGGTGACAGTTATCGTGTCAAAAGGAAGAAGCAAGGTGAAAGTTATCCTATCACAAGGAAGAAACGTGGTGATAGTTATCCTGTCAGAAGTAGGAAGCAAGGTGACATTTATCCTGTCATGAAGATGATGCAAGGTGACAGTTATCCTGTCAAAAGGAAAAAGCAAGGTGAAGGTTATGCTCTCGAAAGGAAGAAGCAAGGTGACAGTTATCCTGTCACGAGGACGATGCAAGGTGACAGTCACCCTGTCACAATGAATTAGCAATGTGACTGTTATCATGCCAGAAGGAAGAAACAAGGTGAGAGTTATTCTGTCACAAGGATGGTGCAAGGTAACAGTTATCCTGTTGCAAGGAAAAAGGATGGTGACAGTAATCCTGTGACAAGGAGGAAACAAGGTGACAGTTATCCTATCACAAAGAAGAAGCAAGATGACAATTATCCTTTCATAAGGAAGGAGCAAGGTGACAGTTATCCAGTCACAAGGATGATGAAAATTGACAGTTATACTGTCACGAGCAGGAAGGAAGGTGACCGTTATCCTGTCACACGGATGATGCACGGTGACAGTTATCCTGTCACAAGGAAGAGACAAGGTGACAGTTATCCTGTCATAAGGAAGATAAAGGCAACAGTTATCCTGTCATAAGGAAGAAGCAAGGTGACAGTTATCCTGTTACATGGAAGAAACGAGGTGACAGTTATCCTGTCACACGGAAGAAGCAAGGTGAAAGTTATCCTGTCACGAGGATGATGCAATGTGACAGTTATCCTGTCAAAAGGAAGAAGGATGGAGGCATTTATCCTATCACAAGTAAGAAGGAAGGTGACAGTTATCCTGCCACAAAGATGAAGCAAATTGACAGTTATCTTATCACGAAGATGATGCAAAGTGACATTTATCCTGTCAGGAGGAAGAATTAAAGTTAACATTAATCCTGTCAAAAATAAGAATGAAGGTGACAGTTAATCTGTCACGAGGATGATGCAAGATGAAAGTTATCCTGTCAAAAGGAAGAAACAAGGTGATAGTTATCCTGTCACAAGGAAGAAGGAACGCGACGTTTATCCTATCACAAGGAAGAAGGAAGGTGACAGTAATCCTGTCACAAGGATGAAGCAAGTTGACAGTTATCAGGTCACGATGATGATACAATGTGACATTAATCCTGTCATAAGGAAGAAGCAAGGTGACATTTATCCTGTCAAAAGGAAGAAGCAAGGTGAGAGTTATCCTGTCAAAAGGAAAAAGCAAGTTGACAGTTATCATGTCAAAAGGAAAAAGCAAAGTGACACGTATTCTATCACAAGGAAGAAACAAGGTGACAGTTATCCTGTCACGAGGATGATGGAAAGTGACAGTATTCCTCTCACAAGGAACAAGCAAGGTGACAGTTGTCCTGTCAAAAAGGTGACAGTTATCCTGTCACGAGGATGATGTAAGGTAACAGTTATCCTGTTATAAGGAAAAAGCAAGGTGATAGTAATCCTGTGACAAGGAAGAAACTAGGTGATAGTTATCCGATTACAAAGAAGAAGCAAGATGACAGTTATCCTTTCACAAGGAAGAAGGAAGGTGACAGTTATCCAGTCACAAGGATGATAAAACGCAACATTTATACTGTAACACTGACGAAGCAATGTGACAGTTATCATGTCACAAGGAAAAACCAAGGCGACTGTTATCTCTCACAAGCAAGGAGCAAGGTGACAGTTATCCTATCACAAGGAAAAAGTAAGGGGAGAGATATCCTGTCATAAGGAAAAAGGAAGGTGATAGTCATCCTGTCACAAGGAAGAAGGAAAGTGACAGTTATCCTGTTACAAGAAAGAATCAAGGTAACAGTTATCCTGTCAGGAGGATGATGTAAGGTGACAGTTATCCTGTTAAACGAAAAAAGCAAGGTGAAAGGTATCCTGTCACAAGGATGAAGCAAGGTGATAGAGATCATGTCACAAGAAAGAAGCAAGGTGACAGTTATCCTGTCACAAGGAAGAAGCAAGGTGACAGTTTTCCTGTCACAATGGAGATGCAAGGTGACAGTTATCCTATCACAATGAAGAAGCAAAGTGACAGTTATCCTGTAACAAGGAAGAAGCAAGGTGACGCTAACCTGTCAAAAGGATGAAGCAAGGTGACATTTATCCTGTCACAAGGAAGATGCAAGATGACAGTTATCCTGTCACAAAAAATGAAGCAAGATGTCAGTTATCCTGTCACAAGAGAGAAGGCGGGTCACCGTTATCCTGTCACAAGGATAATGCAAGGTGACAGTTATCATGTCAAAAGGAAGAAGCAAGGTGAGAGTTATCCTGTCACAAAGAAGAAACGTGGTGATAGTTATCCTGTCAGAAGTAGGAAGCAAGGTGACATTTATCCTGTCATGAAGATGATGCAAGGTGACAGTTATCCTGTCAAAAGGAAAAAGCAAGGTGAAGGTTATCCTCTCACAAGGAAGAAGCAAGGTGACAGTTATCCTATCACGAGGATGATGCAAGGTGACAGTTATCCTGTCATATTGAATTAGCAATGTGACTGTTATCATGTCAGAAGGAAGAAGCAAGGTGAGAGTTATCCTGTCACAAGGATGATGCAAGGTAACAATTATCCTTTTGCAAGGAAAAAGGAAGGTGACAGTAATCCTGTGACAAGGAAGAAGCAAGGTGACAGTTTCCCTATCACAAAGAAGAAGCAAGATGACAGTCATCATTTCACAAGGAAGAAGCAAGGTGACAGTCATCATTTCACAAGGAAGAAGCAAGGTGACAGTTATCCAGTCACAAGGATGACGAAAAGTGACAGTTATACTGTCACAAGGAGGAAGGAAGGTTACCGTTATCCTGTCACACGGATGATGCAAGGTGACAGTTATCCTGTCACAAGGAAGAAGGAAGGTAACAGTTATCCTGTCACAAGGAAGAAGCAAGGTGACAGTTATCCTGTTACAAAAAAACAAGCAAGGTGAGAGTTATCTTGTCAACAAGATGATGTAAGGTGACAGTTATCCTGTCACAAGGAAGAGGCAAGGTGACAGTTATCCTGTCATAAGGAAGAAAAAGGTGACAGTTATCCTGTCAAAACGAAGAAGCAAGGTGACAGGCATCCTGTCACAAGGAAGAAGGAAGGTGACAGTATTCCATCCACAAGAAAGAAACAAAGTGACTGTTTTCTTGTCATAAGAAAGAAGAAAGGTGACAGTAATCCTCTCACAAGGAAGAAGCAAGGTGACAGTTATCCTGTCACACGGAAGATGCAAGGTGAAAGTTATCCTGTCACGAGGATGATGCAAGGTGACAGTTATCCTGTCAAAAGGAAGAAGGAAGGAGACATTTATCCTATCACAAGTAAGAAGGAAGGTTATAGTTATCCTGCCACAAGGATGAAGCAAATTGACAGTTATCCTGTCACGAAGATGATGCAAAGTGACATTTATCCTGTCAGGAGGAAGAATGAAAGATAACATTAATCCTGTCAAAAGTAAGAAGGAAGGTGACAGTTACCCAGTCAAAAGGAAGAATTAAGGTGACAGTTAATCTGTCACGAGGATGATGCAAGATGATAGTTATCCTGTCACAAGGAAGAAGGAAGGTGACAGTAATCCTGTCACAAGGATGAAGCAAGTTGACAGTTATCATGTCACGATGATGATGCAATGTGACATTAATCCTGTCATAAGGAAGAGGCAAGGTGACATTTATCCTGTCAAAAGGAAGAAGCAAGGTGAAAGTTATCCTGTCAAAAGGAAAAAGCAAGGTGACAATTATCCTCTCAAAACGAAAAAACAAAGTGACAGGTATTCTATCACAAGGAAGAAGCAAGGTGACAGTTATCCTGTCACGAGGATGGTGCAAGGTAACAGTTTTCCTGCTACTAGGGAAAAGGAAGGTGACAGTAATCCTGTGACAAGGAAAAGACCAAGGTGATCATTATCCTATCACATAGAAGAAGCAAGATGACAGTTATCCTTTCACAAGGAAGAAGCAAGGTGACAGTTATCCAGTCACAAGGATGATGAAAAGCGACAGTTATACAGTCACAAGGAGGAAGCAAGGTGACCGTTATCCTGTCACACCTGCCACTACCTAGATGGTCTGCCACTACCTATATAGTCTGCACTACCCAGATAGTCTCCTACCACTGTCCAGAAATCTCCCGCCACTACCCAGGTGGTCTCCTGCCACTGCTCAGATAATCTCCTGGCAGTACTTAGATGTTTTTCTACCACTACCCAGATGGCCTCCTGCCTCTACCCAAATGGTCTCCTGGCATTACCCGGGTGGTCTAAGCAGTGTTATACACCTCAGCAAACCCCAATAAACAAACCCTGTGCAAAGCCTTCTGCCGTAATATGTATCTATAATGAATGTTCAGAGCGATTTTTGACCACGCTGTTAGTGAACATGTACCGAGTTTCAAGACAGTACAGACCCAGTGTGGTCCGTGAGGGTACGTGACCATCCCGGAGGGGTTGATGAACACTGGGTTGATTCTGAGCACAGAATCTTGTTCATGATCCGAGCCATGGTGGGTCTGAGCGCGGTTAATAGTTAGCAAATCAAGTACTTAACCATGGAACTACTGTAGACAGCAGCCGCCCGGGGAAGTACTACCCTTCTGACTTACGAGTGTTGAAGTGATGGCCAGAGCCATCTACGGGTCAGGAATGAGGGTCTTTCTCTGTAATGTAACCTGGGTCGCCTGGCTAGATTTAATATCTCATCTTTATCTACACCAAAAACCTAATCTTTTTCTTTCAACCTATCTTGTTTACATCATTTTTTCATCAGCTTATACTTACATTATTCCTTCTTTTCCTTTCATCTTTCTTTAACACTATTTCTCCTTCAAGTCCTGGCCTGGATGAGTTTTGGCCATGTCTGTAGTCTTTTCCATAAATAGAGAGTTAACTTAGATGGACGTGTTGGTCGACAAAGTCTCAGATATGGACAAATACAGATGGAGAGAAGGATGGGTTGAACGAATATTTATATCAAATGTTGAATTACACCCTTAATCATCTTACAGATTGTTAATAGCTTCCATTTGATCTTCGTCTTTCTAAACCTATACAATAACCTGAGCGGCACCAGTGGTGTCTGTCTGTGGTGTTGTCCTACATGTCTCGTGGTCCTCACCCACACTACGCACAATACCTAAAAACAATAAGGAAGTCTCTCCCAAGTGTTTGTCTCATAAAATTTCTGGAGCCATACCGGCGCTAGTTCCCACTTAGTAATGCTGTCAGTTCATCACCTAACAAGGTTGACATACCTCTCTAAGGATCGTATATCTAAAGCAAAAAGCAAAAGGTGTTCATTAGTTTATACGGTAATATGATTATAGGATTTACTTTTACCAGGATCGCAAATCATGTGAGACCTTTCCTGCCTTAGGTGGGCCAGGGACTTAACATAGAGAAGGTTACTGAGGATATTGACAACACTTTTGGCTGTTATGTTACCAAGTTTATTATCTCTGAAAGTTGACAATTTACATTCATTTTCTCTTGTTTTACAAGTGGGATGAATGAGAGCTGCTCACACATGTAGGTCAGGTTGACAACCGCATTGGGAGAGGTACCTAGTGTGGGCCTGAGGGGAGGGTGGCAGACCTCACCCCTGGTAGTTTTGAGGCCCAGGTAGGCTGGGGCAGGTGTGTACAGAGCAGCACACCTGCTGCTCACGACCTGACTGGGCACATATGGGTTGTCTGACCTGATGAGCAGACGTCTTCATCCACCAGACTCACTCACAATATAATGGCGTGACCCAGAATGTCTTTTGTCATGTTACTTTAGGGAAATGTTCTCAAGTTTTTCTATGGCTGACGTTGACCACTAAGGGACAACGTCACTAGAATAACGTCCGATGATTGGTTGATATGCTCATCCAATCAGCGAGACTTCTGACCCAGATAAATGTCTAGGGTGTCACTTTTCTCATCAATTTATGAGGTATCTTTTTTCTACATTTCGTTTAGGTATATAAAAGTTCTATTGAATTACATACTGGAGTGGAATAGTTTGTCAACACCATAATGTGCCCTCATGGGGAACACTTTCTCATGTGTCCAGCTGGTACAGAGGTCCCTGGAACATGTCCTCAGGATCTAGGATGAAGTCTAGTCATCAATGTATAAATTTGAACAGGACGTTTTCTATGTTAAATGTAACACTCAGAAGGGACATGACTTGATGACAGTTGATATGACATAATCTGACAGACAGTTACAGAAGCTACAGTGAACGATGTGTCTGTTACCAATTATCATCCTGCCTGGAAGTGTCTGGGTATTCTGATACTATCTAAATTTCACCCCTGGATGTTTGGTATTTATTCCAAAATCTCTTTTGTAACTTATGATACAGACATGCCCCCCACACCCTTCCCTCCTGGTGAGTGTCACGGGTCTTGTGTCAGGCAGCAGGGTACAGTCAACGTGGTGCCAGTTTGATAATATCTCCGGAACGCACCAGCAACTCGGAGGCGCGAGGCAGACAAATGGACTCCCACACCACCTGCAAAAACATGGCTCAAGTTAGATAATTTCAAATGTTGTTTGACAGACAGACAGGTCTGAAATGGAAGGACAAATTATAATTTTCCTATAAACACTAACCTCTTGTGAAGGTAATACAGTCCAGAACAGTTACTGATTATTTCCTTGTGTAG
>JAYMFT010058824.1:0-14981 GCA_038088735.1 Panulirus argus | reverse complement strand
ACATATATAGAGTCAGGAGGCAATCAATCAATTTTCCGGAAAAATCGAAAATCTGGCAGCCATGAGGTCCCAAGGTTGCCGGATTTTTGATTGGCAACCTGTATTAAAGGTAAACCTTTGAGTAAGCCTCAGAAAACCATGTACAAAAATGAGGTATAATTTTTTTCATTTTTGCCACCATCAGCAGTTAATTCATTATGCACCTCAGATTCATCCTGTGAGCAATAACAAATGGCCACAAAGTGATTTTCTTCTATTCCAACAAGAAGATAATTATAACCCAAATTGTTATAAAGCTGTTTCATTACATACGCTTACAGTCTTTCATGTAATACACTCATCTAATAGGTGCAAACAGTGGATACAATCCTAGAATTTCAAGTAACTTCTTGTTAAAAATAGGGTTTTATTCCA
Organism: Panulirus argus; assembly: GCA_038088735.1. Classification (NCBI taxonomy): domain Eukaryota; kingdom Metazoa; phylum Arthropoda; class Malacostraca; order Decapoda; family Palinuridae; genus Panulirus; species Panulirus argus. The sequence continues at coordinate 14,567 of JAYMFT010058824.1, read as the reverse complement.
TTTCCTTGCATGGTTAGTTTGGACCTATCCTTAAAAGGCTATGCTTTTCATAATTTAAGACCTAATGTTCTAGTGTATGTCCACGCCTCTGACCACAACCTTTGCTAATCACACAATTAACATTCCCACACAGACTAAAGCATCTATAGACTTAATGTAGCAGTGACATTTTAAGGTCTACTAATCTTGTCACTGTATTATATTCAAGACATTTCAATGTGCCTATTTGCACTCATCTACTTCCTTTAGAGAGATCTCTTAGTTCCTTCCTAATTACAGCTAACGCTTTTACAAATTTAGCTAAAGTAGTAACTTTATCATGCTTTTGGAGACCTCTATTTTATTGAATTACCCCAGAACTCCTTCCAGAAAGGTCCTGGTGTAATCCCTGGACTCCTTTTCCAGGGCTTAGATGAGACTGTTGTCTATTTTGTGAAGTGACAATGATGCAGCCTTGCCAAAGGTGACTTTTCACTCATGGTGTAACCTCAAGCTGGCAGAGTTTGGCAACACTCTCAGAGACCTACATGACAGGGAATCCACAATCTGATTTGAATCCCTTTACCAGTAATGCCCATACATTTGTATCTGGCTTTAGAGAAAAGCATGTTACGTTCTGGTCTCTGAGTATCTTGGGCAAGTAGTAAGGATAAAGAGTCAGAGATAATTAAATTGACCATGGCTGTTGTTCCTGGAAACTAAAAAGAGTATGGGAAAAAATTCAGTTTGCAGGCTAGATGTCCACTTGTTTTTGCTAACATTATTTGTAATCTCTTAACTTTCTGCAGGGTTACAGTGGCTGAACTTCTAGCCATCCCAGTGGCAGAGATGAGAGTCATCAGTCCAGATACTATGTATTATGTTATTTTCAGTCTAGAGAGTCTATATGAGTTTAAAAGTAGTGATTCTGGGGATGAGCTTATGGTGAAGATTGTGAATAATGAATGTGTAAGGGCGATTACTGAAATAAATTCAAAGATGTCAGAGAATTATCTGCCATGGTGGCAAGAAGTGTTGTTGCTTCCAAATTTTGTGTAATTAATGTGCTTCAAAACTTTACAATGTCACTGTCCTTTATTGTATGTTTTAACAAGTTTGCAGAGACAAAATTATCTGTTTCACAATATAGAGGCCCCTGTCACGAAATTAATTTAAAGCATTTTAGCCTCAAATCTAGATATATCTAGTTCTTTCTGAATGTTGAGTACTGCAGTGGTCTTTGGACATCCAAGTATACAGTAATTCTTAAGAGTTCATAGTGCATTTTTTATGTCTACTAATGTCTTTACTGTTATGCAAGACAAAAGCTGATGCATGTTAATCTATCAGACACTTTACATAAGGCAAGTACATCATTTTAGCAATTCTAACATTGGCATCATTATCAGGATTATACCCTACCACCACTACGAGCCTATCAGTCCATGGTCAATTTTTTTTTGTTCAGCAGCTACATCATATAGGTCTGATACATTATGATTTTCAATGAAGGTGACACGGTCAATAGGTGTGCCACCAATCTGAAACTTAGATCGTGCAGTTTTCTCTGCAGAAATAATAAGGCAAAAGCTTTCACAGGCTTGTATGTATGTTGTTAGGAATTATCTGAATTTCACGATGGATTTTGGTGTTCCTGAAACTGATTTTAGTAAGATGCTGATTAGTACATTAACAATGTGGACTCAATTACTCCACCCTGAGGTGTTAAATTATCTTTAACTACACTTTTGGAACCTTGGAACAATACAGCACTCTCTGTTGGTGAGAAAATCAAGTTTCCTATGCAAACATTGACTACCTGTAACCACTTTAGCTAGCTAATACAATAAAGTATAAATTGCCTATTACTCATACCAAGTGCAGCACTCAAGTCAAGAAATATGTTGAATTTGTGCTGTCTGATGCAATGAACTATGAGAAAAGTTGGGATACCTTTACAACATGTACAATTTTGACATATATAAACCTAATGGGCGTGTGATGTCCCCATGTTTGTTTAATTTGTTTATGGATGGGGTGGTTAGGGAGGTAAATCCAAGAGTTGTGGAGAGAGGGGCAAATATGCAGTCTGTTAGGAATGAAAGGACCTGGGAAGTGAGTCAGTTGCTGTTCGCCTCTGATACAGCACTAGTGGCTGATTCGAGTGAGGAATTGCAGAAGTTGGGGACTGAGTTTGGAAAAGTGTGTGAAAAGGAGAAAGTTGAGAGTAAATGTGAATAAGAACAAGGTTATTAGGTTCAGCAGGGTTGAGGGACAAGCTAATTGGGATGTAAATTTGACTGGAGAAAAATTGGAGGAAGTGAAGTGTTTCAGATATCTGGGAGTGGACTTGGCAGCAAATGGAACTATGGAAGCGGAAGTGAGTCAAAGGGTGCGGGAGGGGAAAAAGGTTCTGAGGGCAATGAAGAATGTGTGGAAAGAGAACGCTATCTCGGAGAGCAAAAATGGGTATGTATGAAAGAATAATAGTTCCAACAATTTTATATGGCTGTGAGGCATGGGATATAGATAGTGTTGAACAGAGAAGGGTGGATGTGTTGGAAATGACATGTTCAAGGACAATATGTGGTGTGAGATGGTTTGATTGAGCGAGTAATATAAGGGTGAGAGAGATGTGTGGTAATAAAAAGAGTATGGTTGAGAGAGCAGAAGAGAGTGTGTTGAAATGGTTTGGACATATGGAATGAACGAGTGAGGAAAGGATGACAAAAGAGGATATATGTGCCAGATGTGGAGGGAACAAGGAGAAGCAGGAGACCAAACAGGAGGTGGGAGGATGGAGTGAAGATTTTGAGCTATCAGGGCCTGAACATGCAGAAGGGTGAGGGGCGTGTATGAAATACAGTGAAATGGAACAATGTGGCATACTGGGGTTGACGTGCTGTCAATGGAGTGAACCTGGGCATGTGAAACATCTGGGGTAAACCATGGAAAAGTCTGTGGGGCCTGGATGTAGATAGGAAGCTGTGTTTTCAGTGCAGTGCACATGACAGCAGGAGACTGAGTGTGAGCAGATGTGGTCTTTTTTCTTTTTCTTTTGTCTGTTTCCTGGCACTACCTCGCTGATGCAGGGGGTGGCGATGCTATTTCCTGTGGAGCGGGTTGGTGACAGGAATGGATGAAGGCGAGCAAGTGTGAGTATGTACATGTGTATATATGTATATGCATGTGTATGTATATATATGTATATGTTGGTATGTATATGTATGCATTGTGATATGTGTGCGTATGTATATATTTGTGTATATACATGGATGAGTCTTTGTCTGTTTCCCGGAGCTACCTCGCTGAAGCGGGAAACAGCGATCAAGTAAAATAAATAATAAATATAATAAACCCAATGATGCGGGGGATGGCAATGCTAATTCCCGTGAGGCGGGGTGGCATCAGGAGTGGATGGGGGCGGGCAAGTGTGAATACGTACATGTGTATATGCATGTGTATGTGTATGTATGTATATATGTATATGTTGATATGTATATATATGTACTGTTCATGTATGTCGGGGGATGGGTCTTTCTTCGTCTGTTTCCTGGCACTACCTCGCTGACGCGGGAAACAGCGATCAAGTATATATTGCCATTTCTGACATTAGCAAGGTAGCGTTAAGAACAGAGGACTAAGCCTTAGAGGGAAAATCCTCCTCTGGCCCCTTCTCTGTTCCTTCTGGAAACGTAAAAACAGGAGGGGAGGATTTCCAGCCCCCTGCTCCCTCCCCATTAGTCACCTTTTATGACACGCAGGGAATATGTGGGAAGTAGTCTTTCTCCCCAATCCCCAGGGATAAATATATATATGAAGGATCTTGAGAATACAATGCTCTAATGCCCTCACTTCCCATGTTTCATTGCCAATGCCTTAAGTATATTGTTGTGGCCTATCCTAACATCTCATTTTTACCATTTAGTTATTATTCTTATACTGTTAGGAAATTGACTGGTTTCAGGGGTTTTCATCACTTTCAGACAAACTTTAAATAAAGGTTCACTTTTCAAACCTGTTTTTATTATGTACAGCTACATAGTTACAAATCCTAGCTTGGTTTAAACAAATTTTGGTTTATAAAATGTTAATAGCATATTTGTGAAATTTGCTCTTTTGATTTTGGTATAAACAAGAGAGACCAGTAAGTGAAGAGTATGCAAGTAGTCTAGAAAATGAGTGCTGCAGTAGTAATCATGGTAAATTCATCCCAAATAAAGTAGCTTATATTGTATTCTACATATCACTACTTAAATTCATGGCTACTTGATATTCATTTCATAAAATGAAAATGCTTTTGTAAAATTTTTCTAGAGTATATTGAAAAACAAATGAAACTACCTTTCACCAATGGTACTTCATCTGCATGAATTTGGAAAAAGAACTTTGGATTCATCTTAGCATTGTGATTGAAAATGTCTTGAAAACCATTGGCTTCAAATGTTATGAAAATTGTTCCATCCCAGCACTTTAAATTGTATCATTCACCAGTAATGCTATTCAGTTATCAGTATATCCCTTACTTCCATATTCACAACTGTGTTGTCAGCATCTTATATCAGTTAGGAATATACATCTCAACTGCTTATGTTTTTGTGAAATTTTTTCCTTCTCACTGTGATGCTTACGTATATGTTTTAGTTATTACAACATCCAGATTCACATTTGCTGTTTCTTGTCCTTTTTATTGTCATGTTTACATATATTTTTTTTTTTAACACAACCAAATTCACATTTACTGTTTAAGAAAAATCTTTCGGCAATAGTTTATATGCATAGGATATTCATAGACTCATATTTGATTTGCATATGTGTTAATCAGATATCCAACTTTCAGATATTTCAATTTTCATGATATTGCATTTTTCCTCATTATTCATATTCAGAGAGGTGATTTGCTTTATGTTCTTAAACGTAACCTAAGTAAGATGTATTAGAAAATTTTTAATTGATTACAGTGCGTGTGATTGGCCAAGTGAATGGAACAGTATTTGATGATAGAGAAGTGAAATTTCCCCTTGGTGAAGGAACAGAACACAATATCCCAGAGGGTCTAGAAAGGGCACTTGAAAGATTCAAAAAGGGAGAGAAGTCAACTATCAAACTTTCACCGAAGGTTAGTGCTTGCTTTTCAGTTTTCTTGTGTCAGTCATCTATCCTGCTTCCCCTTCTCTTCCATATTGAGGGAATCTGCTACCATATCAGACTTTCACCAGAATTGAGTGTTTGATTTTTTAGATTACCCTGTTTAATCCATCTTCCTAGCTTCCTTACCTGTTGCATATACATATCTCTTTTTCAGTCTCAGAATTCAGAATATGTAAAAGGCAGTAGATAGTTGGAACAAAGTGCTTTTGACCGTGTGACTCATCATCATCCCTTTTTTACATGTACTGGTGTTTATCAAATGCATTTTTGCCTACAAATGTACTTTTGTATTGGTGCATGCATGTGTTGAAATCTCTTTGTGTTGATAATTTGTGTGCATATGTTAATTTTTTTGATATGCATACAGCAGCATGTTTATGAAAGTGCATGCATGTGACTTAGAATTTTTTTTTTTTTTTTTTTTTTTTTTTTTTTTTTTTTTTTTTTTTCAAAGTTTGTGCCACAAGGCATTTCAGCAGTTATCCTTAGTCATTTATGAGTGTTTTAAAGGCTGGTAACTCTACTTACACCAAGTAAGTATGGTACTGTTATAAAGGCTGGTAACTCTACTTACACCAAGTAAGTAGGGTACTGTAAACCATAGCAGGAGAAATGGATCACTCAGATAGTCTCCACAACAAGGCTAAGTTTCTGACTGTAGCCTCAGACAGCCTTCCCTTGCAGAAAGCACTATACCATCATGAATGGTGAAAAGAACACACTAGGGGATAGTTCAGAAATGTGTAATGAGGAAATAAAAGTGTGGATTTAGGAAAAGAGTGAGCTGATTAACACTTCTAGGATGAGTAACAAGGATTTGGAAATAGGGAGTTTGTTGAGCTTTCCAAGGGAGAACAAATATACCAATGGGGAGAAGGAAAGGATGATACCTGGAAGCCCCTCAGTTATGACTGTAGTCAAATTGTTCATTCTCAGAATATACCACTTGAGGATAAGGTGAAGGAATTGGTGCATATTGATAGGGATCATGAAAAACACGAGAAAACTTTTGTTGAAGTCATTAAAGAACTCTGTGGTTGGGTATACCAAGATGTAAAAATGAAGAACACTGTGATGGAGCTTGACTGCAAAATAAGAAATGAAATATTGAGGATGCTTTTAGCATAGGCAGGGATAACTGTGGAGTCTCCCATAGAAGGCAAGTAATAGATCAGAAAGCAGTTTTCAAATTTCAGGTATCCTAAGAACAATGAATTGTGAAAGGAGTGAAGGATAGGATTTGCATGATTCAAGGGTTGACAAGATAGCCACAAAGAAGTGGTGAATTAAGAATAGATTTCATTGGATTTTGAATCGTAACAGATTATCGTAATGAACAATGCCTTAGAAGAGGCCATTTACTCAGATAGAGGATAATACAGGAAGTGTGTGGAGCATTGAATGGTAAACTTAAAAGAGAGCACAAATAGTTTAGGATAGATATGCAGTGATGCAAATGTAGCTATTGATTAAGATAAAAGGTAAGGATAGCATAGCACAATGATAGCTAAGAGACACTGCAGAGTGAAGTTAAAAGATGTAAGGCAGTGATGACCTTTGGTTTGGAAGATTTTTCAGAAAGCTACTTGATGCACTAGACTTCCAAGTCTAAAATTGAAAAGTAATGAGAAGTGGTAGATACAAGCAAGACCTTATTCATTTCACCAAACCACTCATACCTCTGCAGTGTTGCATGGAGAGGACCTCTTGTAGATCTGTGTTTGGGGTTTATGTTTTAGAAATTGAATTTCAGCTGATCTGTGGTGGTGACACAAGTTGTGTAAGGTCTCCTTACACTGTGTTTGGATTTTTGGTACTATCTAGCCAAGTATGATACCATTAACAGCAGATGAAATTGAGCAGCATTTGCCTCATAATGATGAGAACCAACTAATTCAGATGATCTGTGTGATGATAACATAAATGGATATAATGAAGATTTTGATATTAGAGAACTGGATGTTAGCAGTAGTGCTGTCATATGAACTCAGTGTAGAAAGTCAGACCAATTTCTTTTGGCAGCAATAAAATTTTTGTCTTGACAGCTTTACTGTGTAAATAAAAACTACATCATATGAAGTCACGGAGCATATCCCACATCTTCCAAAATCACAAAGTGATTCCATATGGTTTACTAGAAAATAAGTGTATAGCCAAAGTAGAATCACATGAAGAAGGTTGAGAGGAATTGCAACACCTCTCACCATGCAAGATTTATGGAGAGATACTAAAGAGGGATTGCCAGTATTGTAACTATTAAAAAACAAGTTCTTTGAGCAGCTTTGGATCAAACTAATATGAATTAGGAGTTAGCATTACCACCAGTGCAAGACATGTTGTAAACACTAGAACACGTAGGAGTCAGTACAGCACTGTCATCAAATATGCTTCTGCCAGAAGTTTGTTTTTTGTCATGGGTAAGTTTGGGCCTATGTTGCTTATATCATTGTTTTCTTATTCTTATATGATGTTATTTCATAAGAGAGAAGGAATTCTCTTTACATGTAAACACCTAATTTTCAAAATCTGGAAATTTATGTGCCTTCTTCAAAGGTTTAAGGCTGGCAACTTGTACACAAATGCAGACAGATTGGTAGTAAATGGTAAGTAGGTAGAAGTCAGAGAATGAATTATAGAGAAGGTTACCCTGATGTTGCTTGAATAGTGGACAGGAAACTCAGAAAAGAGTGACAGCTAGGCCAGAGCTACCAAAAAGGGTACAGGAGAGCAAGAATACCATTATATTTCAGAAAATGTTAGTGGATGGCTCATTCACACAGTTCATAATGGGTAGAATTATTGTAGAAAAGAAGTTTATAGTGAAGCTGATAGTAAGCAACCCACCAGAACATATGTAGATGATAAGGAAGAAATAATCAGGATGGTGAAGGAAGCAGCAAGGCTTTCCCTCCTCAGAGATGGTAAAGTCCTGACAATGGTCAATATCAATTACTGTTCAAGGAAATAGTCTGGGAATTTTTTGGACTTCCATAGAGAAAGGGAATCATGGAGACACAAGTCCCAAGAAAATTTCTTGTGTCAGCACATCCCTGAGTATGCAAGAACTAGGGGGGCTGATATTCCATCAGTGATAAAACTTGTCTAAAAACCTTCTTTAGATATAACAGCATGGAAACTGAACATATTAAGTTGATAAACCAGTTGGATAAAAATTATGTAATGCTGAAATTTGACTTCATGGTTAAAGAGTAAGAGCACAGCATATGAAGAAGTGTTTTTGCATTATTATTCTTTGTTTTGAAAGAAGATTAAGAATAATTTTTGTTATATGAAAATATGATTTTAGAAAATAGTACTCTTTGTTGATTATCATTCAGTTCTTTTGTCCACAGTATGCGTTTGGATCAGCAGGGAATTTAGTCATTGGTGTTCCTCCTGGTGCTGCCCTTGAATATGAGGTTGAATTAAGGAATTTTGAGAAAGCTAAGGAATCTTGGGAGATGGATCAAGAAGAGAAAATTGATCAGGCTAAGGCATGTAAAGAACGGGGCACTACATTCTTCAGGCAAGAAAAATATCGACTAGCAGTAAAGCAGTACAAGAAGATAATTGATCTCTTACAATATGATAGTGGTGAGTACTGTGAGTGAGTGGATAGTATTTGAAATCAGAAGTATATGAAAGCTAAAATGTAGGAAAGATTTTGGTATACCTTGGGGCATTACAAATTTCTCACCAACTGAGAGAACCCTAGTAGCACCTGAAAGAGCACTTGTTCACTTGGGGTTAAAACTCCAATTTATTCTCAAAAGAAAGTGTATAATGAGAATTAACCCTATATGTCTTTACAGCAACAGATATGGGTAATTTATCAGATTTTTTTTATATTAATTTTTTCCATTAATTAATAACTGCAATATTTTATTAAGTTTTCAGTAAACATTGACCCTGTGAACCCCCAAAATTTTTAGGGCTCCATTCTTTTATGGGTTAAAGTATTTTTCCTACACAGAGTTTGCAGCATATGGGGAGATGACATACTGAGATCTAGGACTATGATTTTTAAATTGATACCTAAAGCAACTGCTTTGAAGTGGATTTTGCCAATAAGTATAAATCCTCAGGTGGATATCTTTGCCACAGAGGCCAATGCCTTCTCACCAACATGTGTTTACTCCAGGTATTAAGGAAAGACAGTAGGATCAGTGTCATGACCTTAATTTGGAATGCATGGACTCTGATTTTCTTTTTCATTTTATAAACATCCTTGAGAAGATGAATATTAGACCAACAGGATACAGTGGCTCTTGTAGCCTTGAAGTAGGTAAACCGACCCAGGTACAAGAGGGTACTTCCCTATGTAACAGTTCCCTCAAGAGATTCCTGGGACTCTTTAAGTCATTATTAGGGATCCAATGTCAAAAAATTTAGAATCATCATAATTTGATTTTTTTAATATTTCTAGAGGAAAATTGGGAGAATATTAAATAGGTGATATTTTACATAATGTTCAGTTATCCTTTTTTTGGTAGTGTCAACCAGTTTGATAATCTTTTACAGAATTTTTGTGATATACTGAAGAATATCTTGTTAATGAATAATTTCGACTTATGACAAGAATGAAACCATTAGCATTATTGCTATCCACGGAAGTGTTTTACAGGATTATTTTTTTTTTTTTTTTTTCTTTTTTACTCAGCTGTTCAGGCAGTATGGCTTCAAAATATTTTTCAAAAACTGTTCCATAGAGCTTTGGAATTTTGAGGGAAAGTTAGTGAAGCTCTTCTTGTGTTTAGACATAAGAATCTACTTAAGTTTGAAGATCACTTTTTATGGTTAAAGATCACCCCAAACCCTAAGTTGCTACGTAAAGATGAATAAGTTAGACATAGAAATAATCCTGTTGTAATAGTCATGGAAGATTTATGTCAGAACATCTTCCTTTCTGTCTAATCAAGACTCTGAAAGAATATCTTGATCTCACAGGAGCTTTATAAGAGAACATACTTTTGTTCATCCAGGCTCCTGTAAGCCTTTATAGCAAGGAACATTTGTACTAGGATCTAAAAGTTGTTTCTGTTGCCACATCCCAGGCTATCTGCTAGAGCCCATGGTGTAAGGAAGTGGTATTGTCTTGTGTTCTTTTTGAGGAACCTTTTGTTAGATAAGATTAGAGTGGTCTCTGGAATTCATTAAACTACTGTGTTTGACAATAATTCTGGTCAAAAACGTCAAATATTAAAGGTTAAACATGCGGTACATTCTCTGTCTATCTATCAATATATCTACCTACCTATGTATATCTCTGACATCCATTCCCTCCCGGAACTCCCATCAAGAGGGCAGCCATGGTAAGAATCTCCATTCATCCCTGTACTTTCATGCCTCCCTTTTCTCACCCTCCTGTACTTTCATGCCTCACCCATTTCTCACCCTCCTGTACTTTTCCACTCTATTTCCCATTAAATGTACAATCATACACTCTTCAAATGTACTATTCTACACTCTTGTAAACTTTCTTTCCTCATGCCCAGACCCCCTCAATGAATTACGTTTCACCCACTCTGCCACTCCACAATTCATTACCTTTTCATTCCTTGGCATACTAAATTTCTTATACACCCCTTCATTACTTTCTTCTTTCCATCTAGTCATACAATATGTTCCTCTCAAATAAGTCATTTCAACAGAATGGGTTCTTGACCTCTCTGACTCATCCTGTGTCCATGGTTCAGCTGCACAGATCCGAGTTGGGAGGAATATACTGTCTCTTAATCCTTTCTTCTTTAACATAGTTACACTTGTACCCTTCATTATTCTGTTACGGCACCCAGTGACTTTTCTACCCTGTACTGCCCTCTCCCTTATCTCTCCTTCCTTATCACCAAACTTAAGCAAAATTGCTCCCAGTTATTCTACTTCTGTCACTTCTTTCAGTCTTTCTACTCCCCAACCCCAGTTCTGTAACACAGTTTAGTACACTTTCTTTTCTCACTGTATAAGGCTTTGCAAAATCTATACTTTCACCCTGTTTCCTTTCAAAGACCATTACTTTACCTTTATTTGCATTTACCTTCAATTGGCTATGCTTACACACATCATAAAACACTCTTACATCCTTCTGCAACTCCTCTTTGTTCTCAGCAAACAATACAGTATCATCCACTAACAGAATTGTCTCTAGCCATCATACCTCATCCCCACAACCCATCTCTACACCCCTTTTCCTTAGTATCACTTTCATCTCTCTTATCACTCCATCCATCTTTATGTTAAAATGCCACGTTGACATCACAGCCCTGCCTCACACCCACATGTATGCTTAAACCTTTGCTCAATATTCCATCCACTCTTACACATACACTTGCTCCTCTGTAGAAGGCTTTCACACAATCCATGTGGTACCGTTATTTAGAAATGCAGTATGTTTTCATGAAAACATGAATTAGATTATTTTTGATATTTCAGGTTTGGATGATGAGAAAAAAGCAGAAAGCCACATGCTTTTATTGGCGGGATACTTGAATCTTGCAATGGCATATCTCAAATTGAATGATAATCCTCGTGCAAGAGAACATTCCACGAGAGCCTTGGAGATGGATAGTGTGAACGTTAAAGCTTACTTTAGAAGAGGGTTGGTAAGTTCTTACCTCAGATGTCACCTGGGGAAATTTTTTTTTTGTTTTTACCTTAATTACCTCAATACAACTTTTACAGTGGAAACTTACTTTTGTTTGGAAGGTCAGGGTTATGAAACTTTTCAGAAAGATCTTTTATTTGTTGGGACCAAGCAATGTGCAGATTTTGGAATGTTATGGATAATTAGTGACATAGGCCCACAGACTATGGCCTGAATATACTGTAATATTTACTGTGTTTTGTTTTCCAAATTTAGTTTTAATGCTAATTGTATAAGTGTCCTGTAAATGTTTTCATACTATTTTGCCCTTTCCTGCTTTACAAAGTTAAATCAAGAACAAGTGACAGAGCATTAGAGAAAATATCCTCACTTGGCTTCTTCTCCTACCCCATCTTTTAGAAAATAGTAACACAGGAGGGGAGGATTTTCAACAGATCATTGGATAGTGAGGCACCAGATAGTGGGGACTAGGTGGACTGTAATTTAGTTAAATAAAAAAAATTTTAAATTATTGTACAGTGCTAATCCAGAATCCTTCTTTGTTATATTCCCAAGAATAAGAGCAAACTGGTAGGCTAAGGTACAGATTGGTAATCACATAATTGGTGAGGGTGGCATCAAGCACAGCTGAAGCTGAGGCAACAGAAGAGACAAGAAGCAGGTCTTGCATTTCATCCATTGTAGGAGTTGGCATCATTGTGTATGGAGCGTCATCAAAGACAAGCTGTGGCTCATTGGTATCATACTTGGTTAGTGGGCTCAGTAATGAGGTTAGAATTGTACATCTTATATGTTTACCATACTTTGTAATATGGTTCAGCAGTTTTTTTTGTACTGTCACTTGCTTTGAAGTTTAGGAAGCAGAAGAGACTGAGGGTGGATTTAGCATGAGGCATAGGTAATAGGCTTATTGAAGGGCTTATAGTTGACTTGGATATTTGGCAAATTTAAAGCCTAGTAGTATGTTTCAAGTGGCATTTGCTTTGAAAACTTAGGTTTTCTCCTGATAAATTTAGTCAGGGTAAATTGCTTGTGCTAGGTGAGAAAACTACTTTGCATCATGAACTTAAGAATTTTTGGGTGCTTTAGAGGTTGCTGAACAGTGAAAGTTGCCAAAACCTGTGATGCATTTTTCAGTCACTGCTGCGACTGTGCAAGAAAATAAATTCATTTCTTGATGTTGAACTATATATCTGCCCCTCTATATCTCTGATGCCTGTTCCTTTCTGGAACTCCCTCAATGGGGTGGCACAGCAACAGGGTCTCCATAACTGGTGCATACCAGTGCTGTTTCTCAGCATTTAGTGCCTCACCCGTAACAGGCCAGTGACAGAGGGCAAGTCTAGCTCGGTGTTTGCAGAGGCTCCTACCTAATGTTCCTATTGACTTATACCTAAAGTATTGAATCCATCAGTGGATGATTCACTATTAACCCATAATGATACCATTACTTAATTTGAGAGTAACACCAAAGTACCCATATCTCTGGGTACTTTTATTAGTAATTATTTGAGCAGAGTTTCAAATAAACTTTACAGTCTTTCTTTCTGAGGAGACTTCTTGTCTCTCCATTCAACCCAAGTGGGAGCCTTCTAGAGTCAAAATATTTTACATATGATAGTTTTTATGACAAATTAGCTCCTCATTGGCTTGTCATAAAACACTTTGCCATATAGCCTCATGTTGTAAAGGAGGAGTTAGTGATTTATATCATTTGTTTTGGCTAAAAACCCTTCCCCATTGATGACATTTTGTCATTAACTTTTGAAAGACAGCATCAGGAGAGCTTTATATCTTATACCCACTTTAATCCCTTAGAGATTTTCGGACTTTACTGGAACTTATCAAGGATAGCATTATTTTTGTTTCCTGGAACCTTGAAACCACTTTTGGTCAGGAAAGTATCATCTTTGATTGAGATCCCTTTTTATTGGCTTTATGCTAGAGCACATGATGTGAGGAAGTTGGCTTATGAACCCTTTAGTTAAAAAACAAATTGGGACTTTTGCTCTCTTTTAACAACTTCAGACATTTTCTTAACTCTGACATTGGGATTTTCCCTTTGTGGCCCTTGAAATTCCTCTTACAGGGTAAGACAAATTCTAGTGTGCCCCAGATTTGCCATCAAAGATTCATACTTGTTCCCTCTTTGGGATTGGTCTTCTTATCAGAAAGTTTTATAGTAAACCCCTTAACTTCATTTGGGTATGCTCTTATGTTCATGGGAAAAACTGCAAATGACAGAAATGTAGGTTTGAAAGTTTGAAAAACCTTTTGTCATTAAATTGGTGTCCCATAAGCACTCTTCCTTGGTCTCCTTTCCCAATCCTGTCATGCTGTTTCCTTTTTTCCAAGGACTTTTCCTTGTACCAACTATGAGTGCTTATAGGTTGATGTCTGCAACTTGTGAAAATTGAGTTGTTCAGTGGCCAAGATCCAGTGAGTTGATAACATCATCTCTGTTATGGTTTGTGGTTGGTCAAGCATAGGCCCTTGACAAGCAGACACCTGCCTGTTAGTTGTATCAAGTTTGGAAGCCAATGTTCCTCAGCAGAAAGCCAGAGGGTTAGAGGGTCCTAACCCCAATATTTCCTGAGGATGTTTCTCTTCCTCACAAAACACCGCCTTGAAGAGAAAAGGTTTTTCATATTTCAAAACCTACATTTCTGTCTCATGATACCACCCTGCCTGGCTAGTCCTGTTCTATTCCAGCATGTTCCACATACCTATTTATCTCAGTTTTGTTCCCATCTTTGCACTGTTTTATACCATCCTTCTTCTAGTATGAATCATATGATTTTCAGAACAGTTTTAACCCCCCCCCCCCTCTCTCTCT
>JAYMFT010058813.1:0-14981 GCA_038088735.1 Panulirus argus | reverse complement strand
GTGAAAGGGATTTTGAGCGGTCGGGGCCTGAATATGCAGGAGGGTGAAAGGCGTGCACGGAATAGAGTGAAATGGAACGATGTGGTATATCGGGGTCAACATGCTGTCAATGGACTAAACCAGGGCATGTGAAACATCTGAGGTAAACCATGGAAAGGTCAGTGAGGCCTGGATGTGGACTGGGAGCTGTGGTTCGGTGCATTACACATGATAGCTAGAGACTAAGTGTGAGCGAATGTGGCGTTTTCATCTGATTCCTGGTGCTACCTCGCTGACACGAGGGGTGGCAATGCTATTTCCTGAAGGGCGGGGTGGCGTCAGGAATAAATGGAGGTGAGCAAGTATGAATATGTACATGTGTATATACATGGGTATGCATAAGTGTGTATATATGTATATATGGGTGGGACTGGAACACTGGAAATCCTCATCCTTTTTTTTTTTTTACATTTTCCAAAGAAGAAATGGAGGATTTTTCCCTCTTAGGCTGCCTCTCTAATACAGGAAATGACAAATACGTTTAAAAAAATATTTATATTTTCTTTCATCCATGCTTGCCATTTCTCGCATGAGTGAGGTTGCATCAAGAACAGATGACAGCCTTAGAGGGAAAATTCCTCACTTGGCTCCTTGATCTGTTTCTTCCTTTGGAAAGTAATACAGGAAAGAAGCAATTCCAGTCACCTGCTCCCACCCCTCTTAATCACCTTCTATGACAAGCAGGGAATACGTGGGTAGTATTCCCAGCAGCACTGAACAGAAAAAATCAAAGAAGCTTATAAGCCCTTATCAAAGTGAAAGGAAAAAAATTTCCAGCCACAGTTAAAAGGTTAATTAAAGAAACTATGTGCTTCTCCATTAGGCCTCTATAATATCTCTCACTCTATTCACAAATCTTAGATATATCACTAGACAATAATACTGCCTTTTAACAGACCAAACAATTCGGTATCATTACCAGGACGTGAATCATCACAGGTCTCAGGACTAGCCTCTTTCCTTCCTGACTGGGCTGGTCGTGGTGCTTTATAAGACTCTTCTGAGCTACTACTGGATCGTTTCTTAGACCCAGCTGATCGTTGTAACCGGAACAAACTATCCTGGGGAAGGAAATTTCATAGAAGATGCTCTTGCTATACATAAATGGGGACTATGTGAAAGTTAATCCACATCATCATCGTCATCATCATCTAGCTCACTGTTTACCTCGGCTTTAATGATAATACTTATCTAATTAACAATCTATTTGGTATATGCCTTCCTTATCAAGGGTGATGACTCATGTACAGCAATCTCAAGGCATGTAAAGATGCATACATTGGCCAGAGGTAAAACAGAAACTGAGAGATGATCTCGGCACTGTAATTCAGTATGCAAAGGTGACTAAAGTAACGCTACTGCTAAACATTGGCAAGAAAACGATCACCCTGTAGACCTTGACAATACTTCATCGTATTACACTACCTGTAATGTTATTGAATCTGTCTTAATTGCTAATATCAATAACTTTGATCTGTCCCCAGGTAACTTTAAAGCACATCCTACTATCAAACAAATCATTACAAAAGAATTATCAAGACAAGATAACACAAGGAGAGTAATTGAGCATGCATCTCACTACCAAGGCCAATCACCCCCACACAACCCTCTCAACCACAAGACACCCCCTAACATTCCCTTTAACAGTTAGGTCAGCATATACTCAGGCATGGCAGTAACAGGATGTATAAGCCTTTGTGCTAGTGTTGGGATTTGAAACTTAATGAACTGCTTATATCTGCTGAGGAAGATTGTTTCTGTGAAACATGTTGAGCACTGTGTATTGTAAAATATCAATAAAGGGATAATCTGATCTCCTACTGAAGTACGATTCCACATCCATAAATATCATCACAGACTAGCATGATCATCACTATATATCTATATATACCCAATTTATTGATCAGCCCCAAAGGGAGGAAGAATAGCTGGGATGACTTCAATTTTGGTATGTTGTAATGCTGCTGCTCTCTCTTTGCTCTACTGGTATCATTTTGAGCAATGTTGTAGGCATGCATTCACACACTTAAGGCTTGGAGTGAAGAAGAGTCTAGCTGCTGCTTCCCATAGTATCTCTTTGGACACCAGCCACTCTAGGACGGACCATCATGATGCCTCCTTCTTGACTCGAAAAGTTAAATCATGGAACTCCCTTCCTCCTTTCACCTTTCCCTCTTCCTACCCTCATGAGTCAGGTCTACAAACACCTGCAGAGCCCTACCCAATGTCTACTTCCATTTTCTCTTGTTTCATTTCTTTCACCTCAGATGGCCTTTGATTGGGGCATGTTTTACCAATGCCATGTTGGTCACTGAAAGAAAAAGGGAGTTTCTGGTTTGATTTCCCCATTCTCACCACTAAATTGTTTCCTGGCTCCACATTTAAGGAGTTTCTGACAGAGAGCAAACCAAGTGCAGTGTATCTCAGGGAACACAAGTGCAGTGTATCTCAGGGAACATCAAGATCAGCTTTTCCCGAAAACATGTATTGGTGTGCATGTGAACCTCAAGCCCTAAATGAAAAGGACAAAATTAGAAAATATATATTCTTACAGCAAAATGTCAAATTTACATGGTCAACAGGTGAAAAATCCTATTGCAGGGTAAAAAATTTAATAAGAAAACTAAATGATTATAGGATGAAAGATTGATCATCTGAAAAGTTCAAGTAGCACTCATCTACTGGTTGCATCACTGAAGAGTATACAAGCAGGATCAACACAGGAAGGTGGGATCAGGTTTTGCTACCTACCTTGTGACAGGTAATCCCTGCATGGTGATCATTTTTGCTTGTTTAATCTAAAGCAAATAGGTTTTGCATATCATGCTGTATAAGATCTTGTTGGTTATGAAAATAAAACTGCTGTAAGAATTGCAGTTTTCTAAAACATGAAAAAATCTTACTCATTGATAAAAGTTATGACAAATGGAGTAGTATTTCAACAAGCTACAAATATGAAATTCTATCTCATTTGTATGTTTCCCATAACAACTCATTTCATATTTTGTAATCTAGAGCTGTCTATTCATTCCTAATTCCGCATAAACCTAAAAATTCTAAACTCATTCAAATGGCAACAAATTCAGAAAATCTTTCAAAACCTTTCCATTTTTCTGCATTCCATTATTTGCATTTCTATGTAACTTATATTTTAAGTTTATTGAATGCAGAGCTTTCTCTTAATTTGTGCAGTAAGTACAGGTAAAGGGTTGAAAAACCTCTGATGGAAATACTAAATGTGAGGTTGTGCTTTCTTTGAGACAGATTCTCTTCAAAGAACAAACTGTACTCCTTTTCTATACATACCTTCTCTTTTTGTTTTTTTCTTCTCATCTCTTTCATTTGTTTGAAAGTGGAATTTATTTCCTGGAAGTTTATCTTTAAGATGGCCATTATATTTTGCTGACAATCACAAGCATCTTTGGATCCTTGCTCTTCATTCTTTAATTCTGTACCTAATGTTCGAATATTGTCATCAATGATGCGAAGGTTTGTGTTCACCACCTGTGGAGCATATCTCGTGGTTATTAAGCCAGACTTGATGGTTCAAAACATTCAGGATGTTATAACTGTAAAAGATAAATCACTCCAGCCTAAATGAAAAAAATATTACAAAACAATGTTAACATATTGGCTATGCTAAATGTCTTTATGTATATACTGGAAGTTTTATCATTTTCAAATCTATGGTATGTTCCTCAAATAATACTGATCCTCGTAACAATCTAAAGATTCTACAGTTGGTACAATGCTGCTAAAAAAGAAAACATCAAGAGAATTCAATTAAGCAATGATACATACAAAAAAATCAATTCATCTGACTTCCAAAAGAAGAAAATTATTAATCATATATTTCATCAGCATCCAATAAAAGTTGGACTTTGTAATCATTTAGTCTCAATGATTTAAAATAAAATAACCTAGTCCTGAACTTACCTTTTCCATGTAACTTCGTTCATAGTCTGACATACCCTGATCTTGGCCTTGAAGGTACTTTTTTCTATGGTCTCTGAGTAAATTACGATGACTTGCTATATTATTCATTACATCCCTTGCTCTTGAATAGAACAGAGAAGAAGGGGTTGGAGCACTTGGAAATATCTTAGTTTGGGGTAATGTCACCCCCATTGCCTTATTACGAGTCCGGATAGTTTTCACACATGATTTGAAGAGTGTGGTCAGATCTGCACAAGCAGTGTTCTCTACTGTCATCTGGAAAATAGGAAAAAACTGATTAAGTGAGCATTAACAACTTTTGACATATTTATGTTACAAAAATATGCATATTGAGCTTGGCAGCAATATTAACAACAATTCAAAATGCTTTGCATGTACCACCCTATCATCCTAATGATGCTGAGGCTGGAGAATTAATCTAAAAATAATATCAAGCTTTGTTCTTCACTGGAAAGAGTATGATGATAGAAAAGTGAAGGGTGTTCTATGGGAATAAAGTGATATAAAAAATCAGGTGCAAATATCAAATTTTATATCCATCTCTCATAATCTGTATGCTCTTCTTCATGGCAAAAGCAAGACACAACATGGTGATTTACAAATTGCTGATAATGTATGCTGATGTTAGAATTACCAGCAACATATACCATATACGGTCCTACATACACACACACAGCCACAGCCCTTCATCAATACTGAGAAGCTATTTTCAAGGCATAACTAAACAATAAATTACTGAATAAAAACCTATAGCTTCAACTGAACTGTACTCGTCAGACCCACAAGGAATCCAAGACTGACCTGACTAACAATTTCTAAAAATATGCTGTTAACAGGAAATTAGTTAAGGGAATACTGCCTCAAGATTCAAAATTGTCTGGACACCTAAAGAAGTGGCCAGAGACATGACAGACAGACTTGAGAGAAGACAAATGCAAAGTAAAGCATGAAAAAATATTACTAATAATGGATACAAAATGTTTTGTAAATAGCAATAAGCAAAAAAAATAAAAATAGTCTTTCTGATTAACAGTAAAGACCTAAAAAAAATGCCTTACCACATGTAATAAAGCCAAGGTTCCTATAATTCATAGCTAGATATAGTATCTGTACAATGAAGGATACAATACTGATTCCTAATAATGCCCTGATCATCTAATTTGGAAGTTCAGAGAAAGCAACAAATTTAATTCAATCACTCAGAAATAGGCTTATGAAAGGAATCAATGAACATACTAAAAACATGTAGACGCCATGACAATATAGCATCAGTTTTCAAACTACAGATAATATTGAAAACATTACAAAAGATCGTCACAGATAGAGATTTAATGAACAGAACTGCTCTCATGAAATCAATAAGAGGCAATATATCCATAGTTCTGTCAACTATATGCTGCAGAACTGTGAAATGCATTACGTGACATAT
The DNA here is from genome assembly GCA_038088735.1 of Panulirus argus. NCBI lineage: Eukaryota > Metazoa > Arthropoda > Malacostraca > Decapoda > Palinuridae > Panulirus > Panulirus argus. The sequence continues at coordinate 9,556 of JAYMFT010058813.1, read as the reverse complement.
AAGGTACTTTGATAAGTGCTTATGCTATCACTTACTTTAAATCAAGGCTAGACAAATACCCAATAATACAGTAATTATCACAAGTAAACAAATCCATTTCAAGAAGGAGAAATAAACTTTAAAACTACAGTAAAAAATTAAACTTCCTTCCGATTCAGATTTAAGCTTCCTTGGAGAAACCCACTGCAGTATGAAGCTTTTTCCCCATTCACAATCTTCTGTAAAATATCCATGGCAGTATATTCCCTATACAACATGGTGTTTCTTCATTTTTTTCCTCTTGGCTGTTGTGCTGAAGAGTAATGGTTGGGGAGGTTTCTTTTGCTTTACTATCTTGTTTCTACCACAATTGGGATTATAACCACAGATAGGCATGTCATGTAACACCAGATCTCCTGTTATCTGTTCTTTCCATTTACTACCACCCCTTACTCCGCTATAAGATTGATTAAATCAAAGCACAATGACTAAGAGTAATGTGAAATTAGTGTGATAAAGTCAGTATCAGTTATTCCCTGGCAAATATTACTATGTCAGCATTGTTATATCACCATATCATCTTTCATACTATCAATAAAGAGCCATCCATCACATACTTTTCTGAGCTCTTCCTTTCTCGTCAAGCTGAAATACTATACACGTCATCCAGCTGATGCACGAGCACTATCGTCCTGCCGAGAGGGTATTGTTGTCATCTAGCAGCTGAAAGCTCTGGCTATTATCAGACCAGCGAACACCTTCAGTAAGCCGCGCTAGCAGTCAACGCACACAGTTGCTAGCGAAAGCACTCCCGTAATTGAGATTGAAAGCATTGAAAACACAGCTTCTAAGTCTTTTTTTTTTTTTTTTTGTAGCACTTATCGAAAACAATCTTTTGAAGTGGCAGCCATATCTGAATATATTCTGACTTATCACAAGGTTGATTGTAAGTGAGCGTTGTCAATAGTGGCTGACAAGTGTCCGCTGCCTCGATACCTTTCACGTCACTATACGCGTATCTCATATAAGTAATCAAAGTGATGATAACATTTACAAAGCCGTATGTAAAATCTGGTGTAAAATCTGGAGGACGCACACAAACACCACCGACCAAAACTAGAATAGAGTGCTGTATGAACCCTGAGGAGATAGAAAATATTCTTCTCATTGATCTTATTTGATAATATCTCTTATCAGACTTAATCTTGATCAAAGTTGGGTGTACAGAAAAGCCAAATGATATAAAGGACAAGATACGTAACCAGTATGATTACATTATAAAAAAAAAAAAGCGACGTAAACATTAGGTAATGTAGACATTCAAGCTGGATTTTAAATTTGGCGAAAAATGAAGTTTTACTTAGAATCAACCTCTGAAAGTACGAGGCTTTGTTGTATGATAGGTACATTATACAAATATAACACCTATCAGAAAAGAACTGCTTTTTGAAAGTGTAATAATGTTAAACTGGAGTCATGGGGGTGTCAGTTAAGAAATCGAGATCTTATCATGATAACTAATGAGAATTTGGGTGCTTTCTCAAATCTCAAAGCAGTATGTCACCTTTAGTTATTTCCGTTAACTCGAAAGTTTCCTTGATTTTCAAATCCTCAATCACCTAATTCACAGTCATAGAATAAAAGAAAACGTAATACTGCTACCCCAGTCTTAAATTATCTGCAATCCTACAATTTCATAAGAAATTCTGTTTGATTCAACGGTTAATAAAGTCATATGCCCAAAGTAAATCATAACCTAAGACATTACAGCATAACCTAAGACATTACAGAAGAGGTGAGATATAAAGTGGTTCACCTAAACCCCAGAAAACATGGGGACTCTTATGGAATGGTGTGTGAGCTGGTGTCAAATGTAGGGTACAAGCTGTTGAATGGCTTTGGAAACCACATTACAGTATATGCAAGCTTTGAAGTGATTATGTACTGGATGACTGGATGGAAGTGATTGTTTGACTTTATAGTAACAGAATAAGAATGATTGTTAAATCTAGGAACACCATCATCTGCAGGCGAATGCAGTATGTCTCTCACCTCACTACCACTCAACAGTATTCTCACGATGGACAGAAACACCAACAAATGCATCTTCACAACACCTTGGCAAACTTAAATTCATATATCTCTCTACTAACACATCTGCACTTCATCTGCAACAAACATCTTCACTTAACCTTTGACAAGTACATGTTCTCTACATCCCCGACAAGTTTCACCAGATGCATATGGACTAGGTCAAAGGCCGGAGTTAGGTTGCTGATTATTGGAAATAAAACGAAGAACAGAAATGAAAAGAAACATGAAAGCAATATATTTTCTCTCCCATGATAGTTAGCAAGATGAATGGTATGACTGTGAGAGATTTTGATAAAAGGATTAGCGAATCCTTCATCGTTGAAAATTAGAATGAATGTAAGGAGGGCAGAGGGTGTGTAGACCAAATTTTAACTCTTATCCAGGTATCAAAGAAAGTTCAAGAGAAAGAACAGGAAGTGCATACAACAGTTATGACCCAATAAGAGGAAATTTAAAGATTATCAGGAAAGTACTTTGGGAAGTTCTGACTCTCACTTGTGTGAATGAAAAACTTTTAGAAGCAGTTAAGTGTTCTGATAATGGAAGGAATGCTTGTGAGTAGCAGTAGGAATGAATGGTCTGAAATAAATGTGGGGTGTGTAAAGTCCCTGTAATACTACCAAGGTTGCTTGACATTTTCATGAATGGGCTACTGTATAAAATGATATGTGAATGCATTTGAGTGATTTTGGTATACTGTTAAAGCATAGGATATAACGGAAACTGCCAGGATGATCTGTTAACTTTATCAGAGGACTTTGATAGGTGGAGTAACCACAGTGCAACCACCACAACGAAGGGCGCTGAACACTTACTGATCAGTTGCCCTGCACTCTCCCCACATAGACACACGACACTCGTACATTTAATGACATATGGCCACACTCACTGGATAAGCCCATAGAAAATATAAGTGATTCCTTGGGCAGAAAATCAAGGTATGAGGTTACAATGTGATTGAAAAGTTAACTTTAGCGAGGTTACATCATTGTCAGAGGAAAAATGGAGAATGATCTTCCTGAAGAACATTGTAATCCAAGGGTTTCCATCATTTCCTTGCTACTAATTATGACACAACTTTGGAGCTGCAGGAACCCCATAGAAGGGGTTATATATGTCTTCAAATACTCTTGGCTGCACACACACAGAAAAAAGAAATCCTTAACAAATGGAAACTTGCCAACATGATACCAATTCCGAAACCCTTCAAACCATCCAACTCCCCCTCTTCCAACAAACCTATAGTACTTCTATCCTCAGTGTTCAAAGTCTGTGAAAAACTAATCCACAACAGAATTAAAGAAAACATCCTACTCTCACGTACACAGCATGGCTTCAGGCCCAAACACTCTTCCACCACACTACACACTGACCTCCCACAACATATACCCTTGGATAGATTCCCGCACAGTACTAGTAGAAACAGATATCAGCAAACCATTTGACATTATCCCAACACATCCTCACCCAGAAAATTCTTGACACCACCCTACACAACAAAGACAAAAGGGGTCGACCAATTTCATAGCCTATCACCATTGTAAAAGCCACTCAGAATGGTTTTACCATTGTCTGCATCTATGATCAGCACTTGTGATTCTTGTTTCTGTCTTACGAGGAGAGAGTTTTGTACTAGTGTTGCCCCATCTCCCAACCTTGTATAGATGTACTGTATGTCTTTATTCCTATGTTTGTGCATACACACATGCACACACACACCAGCCTAAGCCAAGTACCCATTTATCGACCAACCCCGACGGGAGGATGAAGGACTATTTCCCGTGAGCCGACTGCCGCGTCCAGAGTTCGAACCCATGCGGGATCGACCCTGGGCAGGCTGGTGACTATCATGGTCAGCAGCTCTAACCACTACTCTGTGTGTGTGTGTGTGTGTATGTCTATATTGGAGTTACTTAACTCCACCTGCTGGTGGTTATACCGAGAGTTAGAAGTCACCAGCGGCAAGACTGTCTTCGTCAGTGGGCGGAAATGGGGATAATCTTTTCAAGGATTCCCTTTCTCCAAAGGAGGCCAGCATTTATGAGCTCCTGAGTAGAGTGCAGCTTATAGCTGCAGGAGCTCCTTAAAAGTAATCCTCGGGTTGTAAAATGATCTCTCTCTCTGTCTCTCTCTCTCTCTCTCTCTCTCTCTCCTTCTTTATATATATATATATATATATATATATATATATATATATATATATCCACAAACACACACATTCACGAAGACATTTCATTTGTCTGTTGCATAGAGGTAGATAAATGCCTTTCCTTCTATGAGCAGGAAAGTGTAATTTATGGTGACATTAGGGTAATGGCGAGACAGTTTTCCAAGGCTAAGTTTGGGGTCGGTTTATCACGGGAGTCAGGAGGGGTAAGAATATCACGAGAGAAAAAAAGAGTATGATGAAAATACCGTGAGTGAACTCTGTCTCTCGTTATTGTAATATAATGACGTCTGCAGGAATAGCCCTTGAAATATTTTAGCCCAGTTGAGGATGGTGTGGGGAGGAGGGGGTGTGGAAAGCCGCCTCTCCCCTTGCCGTGGAGGGAAAAAAGGATGGTTGCCACACAAGCTGCGCCCCTTCTGCACTATAAGCGATCCTAGATTATGATATTGTACACCATACGATATTTACAAAAGATATGTATCTTCGAGTTGGAATGCATTAGATTTCTGCCCTCATCTGAATAACGATACAAACATTGTATGTAGTATTTCAGTGTACATTGATATCATCTAGTTTGTAATTCATGGATTATAGAATACCGAAGGAAGCAGTACTATCTCATGCTACTGCTATTCAAAAATCCTTTTCAATACATCTTATTCCCGTGCAGTTAGAAGAATGAAATTCCCAGTAGATTAAAATGAGGCAATGTTGGCAACCAGCAGATATGGCTGCCCATCATGGCTAGCAAAGAGAACTAGTTACAACATTATCAAAACAGCTTAGAGTAGATATCTTCCTTTTACTCCCAGACGTCATCTCATTCGAGAGGATCGACGTAACTCAGATGTTAAGTTTTATGCTGTTCTTTTTCACCCTGTTTGCCCCTTGTCTTGCTATCTATAGCTCCATGGGAGGACCGTTTTTATTCTTTTATGATGATGCCATCCATCTGAATGCCGAGGATGCGTCAAAATGCTTCCTGATTGTTTACTTGAAGCAGTAAGACTTCCTTCATGGCGGACAACAGAATACCTGTAGGATTGATGAATTTGTTAACGGTGTTCTCCCCTTCCCCGATGCAAGTCATAGAAGTGCAGCACACAAATAACAGGAGAAATGGACACTGATAAACTTGACGACGGGTCTTGGTAGTCACCCGTAGACTAAAGAAATGGAATGCGTCATTGTGTTTTCCTCACAGTCATCAAATCATTTCAGTTTCCGAACGTTATTGACGCGACAAAGAATTCTCTGGCGCTACCCATGACGGAGCTTTGCTTATATTGATACTCCAGGTCCATTGTTTGGCCACGTTTGCTTATATCTGAGCTGTAAGGGTGGACTCAAGATGTAGCCAATCGAGCTGAGGTATCACAAACTGACTGACGTAGATGTGAGTCGAGTGGAACGGTGGTACTGGCAACAAACAGTATTAGAGTAAGATGATGGTGCTCTCAGTAACAGGTGATAAAGGTGGCAAAAAAGTGTGATGGTGGTACTGGCAGCAACGGTACCTATAGCAAAGTAGGTGACGGAGGTGGCAGGAGAATAGGTGGTGGTGCTTACAAAATCAGGTAATGAAGGCGCCAGTCTCTAGAGTGGATGATGTTCCTAGCAACAAATGGGAGGGTCGCTAACGTGGTACCACCTTAGGGGTCATGGTAGCCGGCTCTCCTATACTGGTAGGTGTCCGAAGGGTCACAACCAGAGGTGATATTAAGTCCCAAGAAAAATACGCCAGATGGGGATGGATCAGTTGGAACACAGACTTTGATGTGAGGCAGAGACTTTGTACAAGGGAAAAATTAGGTCCTATTCATAAGCGTATGGGATCTGGCCAGTCACTACTAACTACGAGTGAAATAGAACACATTAGGCATTTAAATATGCAAAGAGGATTACAACTTCTGAATTGATTTATAACTTAATCAGCTCAACTGATTCGAACTCCCTTGCCATGCATCGTACATTCAGTTGTCTCTATGGGTGAGGAAGATTATGGTGAAATTCCGTCATACCTATACACCTTTAGAGGTGGAGTCAGTTTGCAGCGCAGGAATGTGGCATCGTTCATAATGGGTTCTGTCAAGCCAGACCAACCCAGGGCAGGACACTGTAGAAATACTTGCAGTAAACATGCATCCCATGACAGAGATATCTCCCCTGAAATACGAAGGGATATTCTATTGGGTCTGAAACACAGATATTCCTTTGTTGTATTCCTCCTCACGTGTTTCTAGGCCGTCTGCTTTAAGGTGACTAATCAGAGAGGTTGTTGATATTTTGCAGAGAAAGGTGAAGGCAATGGCGGTATTTGACAAGGTTATGTAACCAAGGGAGCGTCAGTAGTACAGGCTAGCTCTTGGGAATAGATCTGAGTTTATGGTTTCGTTAGCACAGAACCAGTCATCTGGACACTGGGCTCTGACATCCGGATCTTTGAAATATTTTCTAAGACGAGGATCAAGAGAATGGAAGTTTCTAATTCACAAACCGTGGCAGACGTGGAATGATAACTCCTCAAGTTGTATTCTGGATACTTAAAGTATCGTCAGACTCAGAAGGCCGAAGGTAATTAACAAGAATCGTATGGTAAGCTTAACGAACCATCCGATCAAAACTACAGATGAGGACAACAATTTAACTGATGATGGGAGTGGAACGGACGGACGGCGGTGGTGAGCGGCACTAACCAGCTTCGTTACCAGACTCATGCACTGCTGCACACTATAATGAGAGACTTTCACAGTGCCTCAAGAGGTCCTGAAGGGGGGCCGGACCAGCATGGTGACGCTCGGGCCAGCCAGACCCTCACGACACAAACAAAGGCCGCGTCTCTTCCATGCCGAGTGGTGGGGGCGGGGGGGTCGACCATCCCCCTCCTCTGTTGATGACACAACACTGGAGCACCTACCAACACAAACAACACGGTCCCAGACTGATGGGGCAGCTCCCAGCACACGCAACACTGGTCCTAGGTTGATGGGACAGTTCCCAGCACACGCAACACTGGTGTAGACTGAGCCAGCAAAATCCCAACACATGCAACACAGAGGGTAAGTTGAATGATGCAATAGCAACCATGGAGAGTGACAGAGAAGAGGAGGTCCTCACAGCTCATACCACCACCTCCATCCCCACCCACCAGGTTCATCCTGGCTTTGCTCATTCTGTCTTTGTTCCCTTACGTAAAAAGAAAAAAAATCCACTTCTTTCGAGGATATAGACTGATAAGATGTAGTAGAACATCCCGAGCCTTCTCTATTTCTTCCATTCATCCCTGACAACTAGCAGAATATTTGCATATCCTGTCGGACGCATAAACTAGTTTCAAACCAAAACTTGTTCTCCGCTGCTGGACAAGAGGTCGTCCACCCCGGCATTCTAAAAGCAGCGAGAATAATGAGAAATACATCATCCAGCGGCAACTACAATTTGGTCCCTCAGGTGACCTCATTAACATGAATTCAAAACACGGCGGCACATTACATCGAGTTTCAGAAAGTTTCGTGCGTGTTTTACCCGTCATCGTTGGAATATATCATCTGTTTGTTTTAACCGCATGCGACATGTAAAAGGGATCTTAAGACGACATAAAACTTATTGTGAAAGCCTTGTAACGTCAAAACCCCTCTGGATTATACATGCGCATTGGGGCAGTTTCTTGGAAGAACAGAGATTCAGTAGTGTACTAGTACATTTTTTCACTTTGTGTGACATGATTCTCGTCAGGGACCCAGAGGTTTGCGACAGTAGATGGAGTTACACTTGAGGTTCTCCACGTCCGAAGTGGTGTCCAGAATGATCATGTATAACCATATGTTGTGCTGGAGCACTGCCTCTGACTGCTGCCAGTGATTTAAGTTCTTATCTTCCCAAACGAGACACTAGCTCGTCATGTCATTCATGGAGTTGCGCTGAAAAACCTTCCCTTCCTCTCCCTCCTGACCTGATACATATCTCGGATATCTTAGGCATCGAACAGAAGACAAGAAGTATAGCTGGGGGTTTGGTCATGACTCCTATATATGATAAACAAAAAAGATGTGGATAGATTAAAGAGAAAAACCTAGGAAAGTGAACAGCAGCTGAAATTGATGAAAAGACGGGATGACGCGCAGGAAAATAAAAAAGGAGACAAATGTCAGAGTTGTGAATACGAACACAAAGCAGGAGAATGAGGAACTGCAAATAGTAACGGGGGAAATGAGAGAATAGGGCCGAGAAGAGACGCTTGGCTTTTGTGCTCAAAAGAGGCTCATGGAAATCCGAAACTAAAAGATACAAGGTTTGGTCACAGACATATAGATCGGAGGGAAAATAAGTTTTTTGACAAGAATCTAGGTAGGTAAATACGTAAGGAAGTAAGAAAGTAAGTAAGTGAATATGTTGGTAAGTAGAAAATACTTAAGTATGAATGTGGTTCAGTATGAGGTAGATGGGAAGGTTGGTAAATAATGGAAGATGATGAATATAAAGGGAGTCAATTATGTGAAAAGTCAAATAGGGATAACAACTGTAAGGCAGGTAAACAAGTAGGGAGTTAGAAGGTGTATGGGCAAGCTAGGAGGCACGTAGAAGGATTGATGAGAAGTGAGATCTTGACGAGAGCAACTGAAAAAGTAGGAATTTTTTATAGCTGATATGGACTGAAAGAGCACAAGCTGTTGTAAGACAACGATATACTTAAGAGAGTATAAAACTTGAGCTGAATATATAATAAAGATTATATGACACACCAGATCACGGTGTGGAGGTTGGCAACTCAAGGTTGTACCTTTGTGACGTCTCTTTCTCTCATAGAAAGGCGATAATTTGGAATTCTTTACCGTCTCATTTCTGTCCAAACAGCTACGGCCTGACTCTTTTAAAAAGGCAGCTTTACCACATCCTCTAAAAGAAATCACATAATTTTTCTCTTCTCTCTTTGCTTCTGTACATTTTTAACTCCTCTTATACTGTATTCCATTTCGGGCTTGATCTCATCAAGGACTTTTGTTGGTGACAAAAAGAAAAGAAGAATGGAATTACATAGTTACATAGGTACACACACCACACAGACCCGATGAGTTGAGGAACTGACTGAAGCAAGTAGAAGAGATAAATCAACTCTGGGGCTTTACCAAGAAGTAATGCAGGACCTAGTGGTTTCTCTCCCTGTACTCCTTGCTCACTGCGTTAAGAGGTCTCAAGTTTTACACCTTCCTTTCAAGTTGTGTAGTGAGGCTGCTATTGCTAATCCACAATTTCTGGTATCATATATATATATATATATATATATATATATATATATATATATATATATATTAT
>JAYMFT010058802.1:0-14981 GCA_038088735.1 Panulirus argus | reverse complement strand
ATATATATATATATATAAGGCCTTTGTATGTTCAGTGCATAGTTATTAACAGTAACCAACCACATAACTGTCCTAAATTCCCAGTTATTCAAGCTATGCAACAAGATTTGATCTCTCTATGAGAAAAAGAAGTATTGTGTAATCTTTAAAGGAAACAACTATGAAATGTTGGATACTTCGGGCACAGAATAAATATAGATAGAATAAGGGAGGAGGTTACTGGCACAAGGGTGGTGTATCATCTGCTGAAATTAAAGACTGGCGTTTGAAACTAAGGTAGAAATCAGTAAATGTCTTAACGCTGTCCCTGTTGCCATAGTAATGCAGTATATAAATGATAATTGAGTATCTGCAGTGTTCTCCTGGCCACTAATCATACTAGGTATACTGTATAGAGTGCACAATCGCAGACAAAAGTCTTGAAGGTACATTGGCGAGCTCAAGGCTCTCATATTAGAATCATGATCGAATTGGAATCGCTGTGAATCTTTAGCTTGTGATTCATAGTGAGAGAAGCTAGGTGACACACCCTGGTAACAAAGCTGTTGTAGCGAGGATGGAGGTGACGGCTACGAATTTAGCCAGGGCTTCCTCACGCAACCCAGCTGTATCCAATGTGCTGCGTAGCTACTGTGCAAGATATGTCCCTGATTGTCTTCAGTATTTGGTAAGTGGACCAAACTTTAATTGAAGGGTTTTTGTTGTTCGTATGCCATCGGGACCTACTGGCTTCGTCACAACTGAACAATCCTGTGACCAGAGATAGTTTATGTTATCTTTGAATGATTTATTCCAATATAGTGCCAACTCCACCCTGGTTTTAACGTATTCCGGATAGGTGAAGAGAGTTGTGTTTGGTTAGGTTAGTTTATATATTTGATTTACCGAAACTATGCAAATGTTGCAACCGTCTCGAGCGGATCTCTCTCATGTGCTATGGCCCGCAGCAAAGTCTCATTTACGTTTTCTGCTGTACTAAAGTAATGAATGATATTAAGAATCATAAAATGTTAAAATAAAATTTAAGAGTATACATACTTGTATTAGTAGTGACCATATATTCATATATGATATCAATATAAGAATAAGCAACTTAAAATAAACCTTTACTAAACTCTGAGTTTATATATGGATTTTTCAATAATGATGACCCCCTCACGACAAGTAGATTAGATAAAGCAACGAGGTGGCGAAGTGTGACGACTCGTTGCCACGGCGGTGGTATGCTGCTAGCTGAGTGTCTTTGCAGTTCTCATATGACATGAATCTACAACCTCCTAAGCAAGATTATTGCTGATATAAATCCTCATGGTGAGAATATTGCTGAGGTAAATCCTCGCAGGTGAAAATATTGCTGAGAGAATTCCTCTTAGGTGAGTTAAGTATAAACTCGAAGCAGAGAGAGAGAGAGAGAGAGAGAGAGGTCACTGTGACTAAAGAAAATAAGTCACATTACGGCAACCTGGCAAATTTCTTGGCCAGCCTCACGGGAAAAGTTGTCATTTAGCCATAAGATTAAGTCCCGCTAAACAAGAGCACGTTAAGTCTTAACACACTTGTTTGGATACTGTGTGCCTAAAAATGCTCATATGCAGCATATAAAGGTAAATGAAGTGATGACACTTACTCGGAAAAGTTTAAGAAGAAGAGCATATGACATTTGCAACGATCGGTATTGCTAAAGCTTAATAGGAAGCCTACTATGGATTTGAGAGACATTGCAAGCTCGTTTTTTGGGAACAACTGTGTAACGAACACTCGTATCAGTACGAGCATTCGCTAGAGTGTATTACACAGTGTCCTAATTTATAAGAGTATCATGAATCACTAATTGTAAAGAATAAAGACGCTTGTGCCTATACCAAGAGGCATAAACTGGATTTGCCAGACATGGAAACGAACACAGATAGTGACGTGTTGTCTGTGACGTATGAAAAGCTCCACTTACACTCTCCCCCCTCCTCCACTTCCACCTCCTTCTTCTTTCCGTCGCCTTACTTTACCTATGAAAATAAGATATGCATTAATAACTGGTCGTGGCTTTGTTTCATGACTTTTTTGCTGATAGGCACACATTAAATAAAGGCTTGAGTATGACACCGTGTCAATAATAACCACCAATACTGTCGGTAGCGCAATGGTTTGGTGGTATGGTGGCTCACGTTTTTGTGGCGCTATCTTACGGTATGTACTGATAGTGGTGATAGGTGTTCCTTTGTCGCCGAAGTGTAATAAAAGCCATGGTATAGGGTGGTTGTAACGATAGGGTAGGGTTGAGAGTAAAATATGGCTACATGAAAGGGTGCGTAAGATAAGTTGTGTGAGGTACTGCTTAAAACAGAGGCTTTGCCTTTTTTGCCTCCCCTCCCCACCCATCACCAGTTTATTTCACCCTCACGCCCCATAAAACATACTTGTCTGTCAAATAGTATTATCTATATATATGACAATTATGTTGTATTTGTTCAATGTGAAATTATACACCATTATACAGTACATCATTGCTTATATGGGTATTGGGTATGTGCACTGATGATGGATATTCCTAGGAAAAAAATACAATGAAAACCTTTATTTCATATATTATCACAGTTTTCGCACAAACCATGCTCCCCCTTAACCCCCATGAAAACCTCCGACGCCCCCTAGGGAGCACACACCCCTGAATAAGAGCCACTGGCTGAATGAATCAACCGGATGTGGGTGAGGGACAACGTTGTATTGGGTATATATAGGAGGATTATATACAACAAAGTGATAGAGAGAAACGAGTGCGTGATGTATAATATGAACAATAATCATGAATTTTAGTCTTCGTCACTACTTAACACCAAGTCAACCTCACCGTCACTGGTAATAATGACAGGATCAACACTTTCATGCACATTATCTGTTGAACGGCATTCGCCCTTGAATGATCGTGATCGACGAACCGCCCCTGCCCACACCTCGTCAGCGATGAGAGTCTGGCCTCCTCCATCCTGGCCTGCAGTTCAGGTCAGGTCAGCTCGGGTGAAGCGTTGGAGTGACGAGCGCACGTGGTTTATTACACTTCGGCGATAAAGGAACCCTATCGCCACTATCAGTACATGCCATAAGATAGCGCCACAAAAACGTGCGCCACCGACAGTATTGGTGGTTATTACTGACACGGTGTCCTACTCAAGCCTTTGTTTAACATGTGCCTATCAGCAACAGTCATGAAACAAAGCCACGACCAATTATTAATGTATACCTCATTTTCATAGGTAAGATGCATGCGTCACTGCCCGTAATTGAAGAGAGGGGGGGGAGGGGGGGCAGGGGAGGGCAGGTAAGGAAAGTAAGGCGACGGAAAGAGGAGGGAGGTGGAAGTGGAGGAGGGGGGAAAGTGTAGGTGGAGCTTTTCCTACGTCACAGACAATACGTCACCATTGGTGTTCGTTTCCATGTCTGGCAAATCCAGTTTAAGCCTCTTGGTAAAGGCACAAGTGTCTTTATACTTTACAATTAGCGATTCATGATACTCTTATAAATTAGGACACTGTAATACACTCTGACGAACGCTCGTACTGATACGAGTGTTAGTTAGAGTTATTCCCAAAATACGAGCTTGCAATGTCACTGAAATCCATAGCAGGTAACCCAGAGAGAGAGAGCAGCTGACGACATCAGAGCTGGTGGCATTCACGCCTGGACGCGGGAGGTAATTATACCAAATAACAATGAAATAAACGTGAGATGTTATTACTCTTTACCTTACCTATTTATTATAAAACTACCATGATATCCTATAAGTGTACAAGTATCAAATGTTACTTAAAGATAGTCAACATAAGCATTTACCCCTTGCTGATGCTGAGAAAAGGGGGCATTTAAGCACTACCATGCTCATATCGTGTACTGTGCGTCTAACATGTATCAGGTTTTCACAGTCATTCCCCAGTTAATATAACCATATGAATTATAATCGTAAGGAGGCTCTTATAATGACAACAGGCGAGAAATGATGTATAACAGGGCAACTACATGTGGCCGAGGTGACCGGACGCCCTACCCAGGGTTCGAATCCGACCCATGGTATATACATGTATATGCATTTCCTAATACCTGAACACGATAAAAATGAATGGAATATCCTTCGTGGTTATGACTTTTTATGCTCTAATATGAATTCTCATTGCTGGACATTTCTAAAAGAAAATGCTGTTCTTTCAAGTTTTCACTCGGAACGGTAATGGAAAAATATTGCCGGAGTTAGCGTTACTGAAAGCACTTGTAGCCCACAAGCCAAATAGGAACGGGATCAAGCCTGAAATAGTTTTAACGGACAGATATGGAACAGAGACTTCACCAGCCTTTCGTACTCCTAACTTATTTAGACAAGCTCTGCCAATCCTTATGTGCCAATGGCAGTTGCAAACTACCGTTCAAATTTTTTGTACATCCTTGCACATCACCAATCCTTAAGAATAAAAACCTCAAATTGTTAACTGGGGTGGTTTTGGATATATTCCTGGTATTCAAAATCCCTTCGATGCCCTTCCCCTTTGTCGATATTTCAACTTTCCAATGTTTTATGGAGAGTAGTAATGCAAGCAAATCATGAAAATGTAACAATTATTTATATGTCAATGCATTATTCATGCAATTCATTCGTGTGGTGGGGTGTTTATAACTGTTCTGTATTTAATACGACCTAGTTACAGATTTTAAAAAATGAACTACATGTGGAAGACACCCCCTAACACAAACTGTAGAATGAAAATGAGTCATCTAAGAAAATATATATCAAAATATATCAAATGAAAAAAAGTCATCCAAGAAAATATATATATATATCAGACTGTACTTGTTTCCAAGGAAAATACATCCTTTCCGGATTACAGCTTATTCTTACATGAAGGTTAAGGTGTGAAGGTTGTTGCACTCTCCCTATTCCTAACTGGCGGGTGATACGTTCGTCCAATCAGTGTACCCTATGTTCTCTGACAAAAGCCAGGGTGTTAAATAAAGAATCATCACAAACTGCCTTTGTTTAGGTCTTTCATTTCTCATTCTTAAGCCAATCGCTGGGTTCATTTCACATTTCTTCGGGGGAAACGAGGCGACCGACGATTTGAAAAAAGTGGCAGTTTGCAGCAGATGACGGACGCTCTGCGAGCGAGGGTCACGTCATGAAGAGCTTTTCGGGAAAAAAAAAGCATCTAATCTTTTCTATTGCATGGTGCGGTACCCACAACAAGAAAATGCACAGAGTATGGGAGCGATATTTACTATTACGCAACTGATCGTGAAACCTTCCAGTGTTCAGAGGAGTGTCGATGAGACAACGAAGTGCGAGGAGAGGGTTCCTTCTATGCATGCCTTTACAAGCACATTTGGTTAGCTAAGAGACCAACCTAGTCCTAGCTCAAACGTTACTCATTAGCTGCGTTCGAAAGTTCAGTCTAACAGACAAAATCGCTGTGGACTGGAAAAAAATATTGTGGCGAAGTGTGTGAGCGTTAGCTAAACGTCCTAAGAGTCCATTTGGCGACCCTTGAACAAACACGAAACAGAAGAGACCATATTGGCAAGCGGAGGTTAAAGACAATCGTTTGGAAAACGCTCTGCGATACAGGGATCAGTGCGCACAGGAACAACACAGAACAGCTATGTAAGGACACGGGGCTCTGAGGGCTGATAACAGCAACTATCACTATGGGAAGTATTTTGCACGGTATTTATTCGCACAAATAAAAAAGATCATGGAGTGCAAGGAGTTTCCCAAGAAACTCGCTAGGACGGAGAAAGCAGCGTGGGACAGCTTTGTCGCAGTGGTTGTTGGCTTCTTGGGGAATCACAAAGCCGAAAACTATGTGGAGCTTGTTGAGACCTTGGTGACAAACTATGGCAAGATGGGTTGCAGGATGTCCCTCAAAGTCCATATCCTTGATGCTCATCTTGATAAATTTAAGGAGAACATGGGGGCGTACTCCGAGGAGCAAGGCGAGCGCTTCCACCAGGATATATTGGACTTTGAACGCCGCTACCAAGGGTCGTATAATGAAAACATGATGGGAGACTATATTTGGGGGCTGATTCGTGAAAGTAATCCACAGTATAAGCGTAAATCGCGGAAAACTATTCATTTCTAATGTTTCTATTGTATCACTTGTGTAATCCCAGAATAAATAAATGCTATTATTGCATCATATGTCGTTTTGTATCTACTTTGTGGAAATCAGAGTTCAAATTTGCCCCTTTTTCCCAATGAGAATAGGTAAATTTCATAAATATCATTATCTTGGACACAAAAGCAAAGTTAGAAATAAATATAAGCATTTTTTCGTGTTTTCTAGACATAAGCAAATAGAAAATAACAGTTCCTACCCAAGGACAAAAACTTTGTTACACAGTGTTATTATCCTGAGATAACTCATGTGGCATTACAGATACATTTTCTGTAAGTTTCAGGGGGCAAAAGCATATTAGGAGTCATTTCTCTCACCATATGGCACTAGAAACATTTACATGTGTAAAAGACATCATGGTGAGATGTCTCCCAGAGGAGGTGCAAGAATCTGCCTTATTTTTTGCTTGCTTTTTTTACTTTTTTCACCATTATGCTGAGTGATAATAGATATAGTGATGGCTATGTAGACAAACGAATGAAGAAAATGTTTCAAATTAGAAGAGCTCTGATTCAGTTAGTCCAGCAGACAAAGCTATGCATCCCTTGTAGGAGGTACAAGCTTCAGGTTTATTTTAGCCTTTCCACTATTATTTTTCTCTTGCAATATGCCAAGTAATGATGATCACGACAGTGATGACAGTAAAGATAATACAGTAAAATTTCTATTATCCGAAATACTTGGGAAAATTTTCTGTTTTGGACAGAAAGATACCAGTTACTTTCCCCCCCCCCCCACACACACATTTTTTTTTTTTTTTTTTATTTTATTCAGAAGTGCCTATCCGTTGCTTCATGTGGGGATTATGTTGTGTGAAAACCTTGCCCAGAGAGATATCACATATAGCGCTGGCAAATTCTCCTGTTACCGTCACGTTATGTAGCTTCTGACATCGAATAAACTTATCTAGCTATCCTTTACTTGCTTGAAACAGCTATGGCTCAGCTGCAATGCCTTCTTTACAGAAATGTTTATAAATGTTCAGAGCCATAGACCTGAACTGAAGGTTACTAAGGCTGCTTTTCTTCTTCGTCTCATGCTGTGTTTAATGATAGCAGCATTTTCTTGATCTTCATAAGTGAATCTTTAATCTTTGTTGTTACCTTGGCAGATAGCATTTCAGATTTTTTCTGCCTTATGTTGTGGATTATAGAGTCACCCAGGTTGTAAGCATACCAAAGCGCTGACGGTCCCTCACCTGGATCAGTGTCATAAGATTTCTAGCTTCATTTCTAAGGTCATAGAGGTTCTCTTATGTGTTACTGCTGCTTATTGGGTTGGAAAAGCTGTTTTTGGACATATGGATGCCATATTGTCAAATGCAAACACAGAGGTGTGCAGGAAAATCCCATTAGCTGTTGTACCCAAATAGTACAAGTAGCACAGATTCACACACAATGGTGGTAACTGAGACAGACAGTGGCAGGAACTAGGAGTGCTCCACCTGCCAACCCTCACAGAGGTATTGGCTCACTTTCTACAGTGCCAACGCTCCCTCACCAGCATAAGCGTGTCATAAGATTTCTAGCTTCATTTCTAAGGTTAGAAAGGTTCTCTTCAGTTTAACTGCCGCTTCTGAGATGGAATATGATGGATCTTTGGATGCCATATTTACAAACACAGACACAACATGGTATAAGAAAATCACATTTGCAAGTAAACCCAAATTGCACAGATCTGCACACTTTGTTGGTAACTGCGAAACTAACTCACTGATAGGAATGTGGTGCACTCCACTCAGGACCCACACTTACTTCACCTACCAACCCTCTCAGAAGTTTTGGTGTGCTTTCTACAGCTTCTTTTCAAGATATTTTAACCTATTTGTAAATATTTTACTTAGCAAATACTAATATATGTAAGCAGATATGCACTACTAAATGCATCTATCTGCTGATGTTTGTTGACTTTGGAAATAGTCGTCATGCTGATGGTGAAGTCCTTTATAAATGCCACCTTGGACTCGCCCTAAGTCAGCCTTTTGCGCATATCTTTTCAAGGCTTAAGACATTTTTCTTGTGCTTCATGTGAGATGTAGATGGCTCTCAGGGGCTGTCATGCAGTTGCTGATGATGCTTGAAAGGGGCCATTGTCCACGAAAGTAATCAAGGGTGCACAGAATATACAAATGTGAAAGACCAGCACAAAATACTGTATAGAGTGTACATGGGAAATTGGAAACCATCATCAGCACTAGAAAACATTGGGTGGTGAGTATGCTATTTGCTGTGGTGTGGTAGGAATGCAGTTTGAAATATTTTTATTTATCTTTTAATTTTTCAATTTTTTTTTTCTGATATCGAAAGGTTGCTGATTGTAATTGAAAAACATATATTGGTTTGAACATTTCACTTCCTAACAATTTGGATAACAAGTTTTAATGTACTTCAAGATTGTACAAGCTCCATGTCAGGTAGTTCCGTTTATGCTACAGGGTAGACCAAAGTAAAGTTATCTTTACCTCATATTGCACTTGGCTAACCGTTTGCTTTTGCTGGTAATAACGCTTTTAGTTACACAGGTAATGAACATCAGAATCTGTAGCAGTATTTCTAAAGTTCCCTTGATACAGTAATGAACTTGCTGACATGATAGTTGCAGGGACAAGTAGGTATGTAGAGCAGAAATTGATGGCATTGTCGTGGGATAATGGAGGTATAAATTCTACCTCATCACAAGTAATGGAATAATAGGATTTACACATTTCTTGGACAAGTTTCACCAGTTATGATGGAGAATTTTTTTTGCCATGGCCACCCCTTTGAGAAAGTTCCAGTAGGAAATGGGCATCAGAGGTATAGATAGATAGATATTTGTTATACATTCTACAGTCTTAAGTACATAAAGCTAATTTAATTTTTGATAAATATTTTTTGTAACACAAGTTTAGATAATTTTGACTTGCAGCAACTGTTTATTTCGTTAACTAATATTTTCTAAAACATTAACATTTGAAACAAAGATATTTTGTTGCTTTTTTTTTTATCTATATACAGATTGAGTATCCCATATCCGAAATGCCTGGAACCATAAGTGTTTGGATTTTGGAGGTTTTCAGATTTTAGAATATATGCATATACATTATGAGATAACAGGATGGTATGGGAACAAATGGGTTAGAGCTGAGATACACCTCAATGTTTCGACCATTCAACAGTCTTCCTCAGGAGATACTGATTCCAGCATTCAGCGGGACTATGTTCCCCAGCAAGTGATGGTCATCCAGTCGGACACCCTGGCGTGTTGCTCTCTGATTGATCACTAGTCCTACTGCTTCCACTCCTTCACAGCGATCTCTGCTGCCTGACAGGACCAGTTAATGATCCCAGACCTTGTGTTAATGTTGTCTTTGGTATCGATGTAAGCAGCTTGCATCGCTACCAAAGACAATGTTAACACGAGGTCTGGGTTCATCTGCTGGTCACGTCAGGCAGCATAGATTGCTGTGAATGAGTGAAGACTGCAAGACCGGCGATTCAACCCGAAAGTGACACGCCAAGGTGTCTGAACGAGTGACATGCGATTCAACCCGAGAGTGACATGCCAAGGTGTCTGACCGAATGACCAGCACTTGTTGGGGAACACAGTCCTGCCAAATGCTGGAATCAGTATCTCCTGAGGAAGACTGTTGAACGGTCAAAACGTTGAGGTATGTCTCAGCTTTAACCCATTTGTTTCAATACCATCCCGTTTTCCACATTTTTCATGGTGGATATTGATACATAATGAGATATCTTGGGGATGGGACCTAAGTCTAAACACAGAATCCATTTATGTTTCATATACACCTTATACACATAGCCTGAAGGTAATTTATACAATATTTTTAATAATTTTGCACATGAAACAAAGTTTGTGTAACACTGATCAGGCACCCATGAGGACAATCTGTGGTTGTTTGGTATCACCATTCCTGACTCTGAATTTAGATGTTACTGATAAGCAATCATATTCTTACACTTATTCACACATAAGTACTTAACAGTAAATATGGAAATATTCAGACAGTTAAGAAGCCCTGATGTCCCACAGATATCTTTCTACATATTTATACTTACAAATAGCTTTTCATTCCAATTCCCTAGGAACCTTAACCTTGACATTATCTGTGAAATTTTCCACTTGCAGCAAGTCCATACTTTTATCACTCTACTTACCATTATTATTCTGAAGATTCTGCAGGTTCCATCAAACACAACACAATTCTTCACTTCAAAATCCTTTAATTGCTTATACATTTTTTATATATCCTTATGGGAAGCTCATTCTATTTCATCTACATTCTCCATCTTTTCATCCACATTCTTTCTGAAACTCTTACATTCACTTCTGTTTTTAACATTTTCTCCACCTCACTTTCTCATTCACAATCCCAAGTCTTAAAACAACATATTATTGTGGTGTATAGTTTAATACCATGTTATATACTCCTGATAATCTTTCTTGATAGTGCTGAAAGTAAATGGGATGACTGGTGAGAGTAAAATGTTGGAGACTGTGGGGAAATTTAAAAGTTATTCTTTGGATATGCTAGAGATTAGGGAAACCCATATCCTTGGGCAGGGTGTATGGAGTGAAAACGGAAATAATGAATGCAAGTTATGGGAGGACATGGAAGGAGGAGTGGTATGGTCAGGAATGGATGACAATTATCAGGGAAAAGAGAAAGAAGGATGTGAAACTGTGGTCACCAAAAGTATGGGAGGTTGTTACTAAGCAGGATGGAATGGATCAAGAATAGTTTGGGTGAAAGGGACAATTGGAACTGTGAAGTATGCATTAGTATGAGTATATGCACCTGTAAATATGAATACTGTGAGGTAAGGATGAAATGAAACATTTTGGAGAAATTTGAATGGCTGTATAAATGGTTTTGAGAAGAGAAAGACAATTGTAATGGGTGACATCAATACAAAGGTGGAATGTGGCAAAATTGGTGAGGTGGTTTGCAAATGGGGTGCCTGGAGTGACTATGTGGCATTGAATGAAAGGTTGAATTGTGATTGGATTCTTTGGAGACTGACCATTTCATGGTTCTTGTCGGGGTGAGGATCAGGGTCTCAGAAGAGGAGGTATGGTGTAAGGAAGAATGGAGAGGTAAAAGTGTTGACAAGCAGGAAGATGAATTAGAATGAATGCAGGGAAGAACATGAAAGGAGGGTGACCAAAACTTAAGATAGAAGTGCAATAAATGTATGAATGCAGTTGTGTGTGAATGAGGTTTGAAAATGTTTAGATGGAATATTTGTTAAAGGTTGCAGAATTAGTAGTTTCAAGCAATGTTGTGAGATATGGGAATGAAAAGGGAAATGCATGGTGGTCAGATGAGATTAGAAATGCTGTGGAAGAGAAGAAAAAGGCATATGGTAGATTACTTGAAAGGATTAGGAATTTATCAGTAAAAGTTCAGCAAAGGAGGGAAAGAAGGATATAAGATGTGTATGCTGAATGTTGAGTGGCTGATAGAAGAATGCAAAGAAAGAGCTGATGAAGATTTTAGAAGAAAGTCGAGAGAAAAGTTTATGGAAAATAAGAAATTGTACTAGGAGGAGGTGAAAAGGGAAAGAGGTGGATGTATGAGTGGAAATGTTAATGTTAAAAGTAAGGAAGGGGAGTTGCTGAACCAAAAGCAGTGAAAGGAGGATGGAAAGAATATTTTCAGAACTGATGAATGTGGGAGAAGGGGAGCCAGAACTTGTTACATGCATGGATATGGATGATGGAAAGAATCGGATAAAAGTTCAAGGGCCTATAACAAAAGGAGAGGTAAAGAGGGCAGTGATGAGACTGAAAGCAGGAAAGGCACCTGGAGTGGATGGGATTACAGCTTAAATGCTTAAGTATGAAGGAGAGTGTGTGATAATAGTGGATGCATTTGATATGTAATTTAGCATGGAAACAGAATGTTGTGCCTTTGGATTGGATGAGAGTTACTGATCATTCTTTTTATCAAAGGAAAAGGAGCTAAGGGGAATACATCTGTTAATGTAAGTGAAATGTTTGAGGGCAATATGTGGTGTGAAGTGGTTTGGTCAAGTAAGTAATGAAAGGGTAAGAGAGAGGTGTGGTCATAAAAAGAGTGTAGTTGAGAGAGCTGAAGAGGGTGTGCTGAAATGGTGTGGTCATATGGAGAGAAAGAGTGAGGAAAGGTTGATAAAGAGGATATATGTGTCAGAAGAGGAGGAAGCATGGAGAATGAGAAGACCAAATTGGAGATGGAAGGATGGAGTGAAAAAAATTTTGAGCAACTGAGGCCTGAACATGCAGGAGGGTGAAAGGTTTGGATAGGATAAAGTGAATTGGAATGATGTGGTATACTGGGGTTGATGTGCTGTCAGTGGATTGAACCTCTCTAACCATAATTTCTATCTGACTCTTTTTTTTACACCTTTCACAGGCTGCCCCGTGCCTACTCTTGCACAGCTCCGAGCAATCCAAATCTCCATCTATCTGTATCTCTGTTGCCCGTTCCCTTCAGGAACATCCTCTAAGGGTTGGCCATGACAAAATAGTCCCCATACCTTGTGATCTCTAGTGTCGTTTATTAACCTTTAGTGCTTCACCATTAATAGGCCTCAGGCACATGGTCATTTTAGCACAGTGTATTCAGATTCTTTTACCAAATATTCCATCTGACTTTTACTTAATAGTCCTTCCTTATCTCAAAGCTTTCAATCCAATCTCTTTTTGTTCAAGCTTGTACTCTTGACATGTCTTAATTATCATTCCTTATATCTACCACTTTCACCATTTATTCACCTTATATTTCATTTTGCCATGTGAATCAGCAAAACTTCTCCCAAACAGTTAAAAGCATGCTTCCTACACCTGAGCCAAATATGACGTTTACAGAATCAAAACATATAGTCTTACTTGATTACTCAGTGTAGTGTTGCTAGACTTGATCTGCTCGAGGTTACCCTGCAAATGAGAAGTCACTTTTGGTGAGGCTGTATCATTGGCAGTACAGTCTCGCCAAAGAACTTCTCACTTTAGAGGAGTTTACGTTTCCCTACTACTAGCAGCAGCATTGCATTGGGCTGCAGGAGTCTCTAGAAAGATTCTGTGTAACACAAAGACTCTTTCTCAGAAACTGATCCTGGGACAATTATAAATAAATAAATATAATAACTAATTGGTTTGTGAGTCAAGTGAATACCAAAGATGTAGCAGTACAGAAGATTTTCACTGCTTCATGCTAATCATGAGTTTAAATTAGTTACTGATGCTGAGAAATGTCTTTAATTCATTGATCTATGGTTGTGTGTGTCTGGTGGTGGTGGTGATGGTTGTTTGACAGAATTTCTAATGATAAGAAAATTGCCACAATAGGAACAGATACCAAAGAAATTTAAGAAAACTGCAAAAGTTGGTGAAATAAACCTGAAATACTGTAGAATACAGGTTTTATTAAGTTTTCAAACTTTTTGAAGATATAGAACCTCTGGTGGTGGACTGGTGTGAAAAATTGCATTAGCTTGTGTCTGAGTTTAGGAAAGTGTGAAAGAGAAGTTGAGAGTAAATGTGAAAAAGCAAGGTTCAGGAGTGCAGAGGAACAGGGCAACTTAGCAGGGGTGTGTATTTGAAAGAAAAAAATTGGAATAGGTGGAGTGTTTTAGATACCTGAGTGAACATGGCAGCAAATGGTGAGGGTGAGGGAGCAAAGGTTCTTGAAATGATGAGGAGTAAGGATATGGAAAGAGAGGACAACAATGGGCATGACTGATCCCAACAATGCTGAATGGTTGCAAGGTATGGGCTGTAAATAAGAATGTGGAGAGAAGGGTGGATATGTTAGAAATGAAATGATTAAGGTGTGAGGTGGTTTGACTGAGTAAATAATAAAAGCAAGAGATGTGGTAATAAGAAAAGTGTGGTTGAGAGCTGAAGAGTATTGGATGAGAGTTATTATCATTCCTTTTATCAAAGGAAAAGGTGCTCAGGGGAATAAGTCTGTCAATGGTAATGAAATGTTTGAGGACAATATCGGAAGTGAAGTGCTTTGGTCAAGTAAGTAATGAAAGGGTAAGAGAGAGGTGCGGTAAAAGAGTGTGGTTGAGAGAGCTAAAGAGGGTGTGTTAAAATAGTTTGGACATATGGAGACACTGATTGAGGAGAGGTTGACAAAGAGGCTATATGTGTCAAAAGTGGAGGGAACAATGAGAAAGAGGAAACCAAATTGGAGATGTAAGATTGGAGAAATGATTCTGAGTGCCTGGGGCTTGAACATGCTGAAGTGAAAGACTTGGCAGTATGCTGTCAATGGAGAGACCAGGGCATGTGAAGCAGCCAAGGGAAACCACAGAAAGGTCTGTGGGACTTGGTTGTGGATAGTGGGCTGTGGTTTTCGTGCAATACACATGAAAGCTAGAGAAAGGAAGTCTGCAAATGCAGACTTTTCTATTTCCTGATGCCACTTCACTAATGCTGGAAACAGCAAAAGAGTATGAACAAATATATACATATATAATTGGTGCGCATGAGGTATTCAGTATTGTGAATGGAAATGGTGAAGAGCTCGTGGATTTGTGTGCTGAAAAAAGACTAGCGATTGAGAATACCTGGTTTAAAAAGAGGGACATTGGCAAGTATAAATATGGGAGTAGAAGAGATGGTCAATGGGCAATACTGGATTATGTATTAATTGATAGGCGTGTAAAAGAGAGATTTTTGGCCGTTAATGTGCAGAGGGGGCAGCTGGTGGGATGTCTGGTCACTACCTTATGGAGGCGAAGGTGAAGATTTGTACAGTGAGCTTCGAAAGGAGACTTGTGTGAAGAAATATCAGGAGAGATTGAGTGTAGAATGGCAAAAGGTGAGAGCAAG
>JAYMFT010058791.1:0-14981 GCA_038088735.1 Panulirus argus | reverse complement strand
CACACACACACACACACACACACACACACACACACGCACACACGCACACACACACACACACACACACACACACACACAAGCACGCGCACACACACACACACATACACAAGCACGCGCACACACACACACACACACACACACAAACACACACACAAACACACACAATGCAACACCGATACCAGAAAACCCAACTGCACACTCAACAACGTCTTGATTACCTGACTCCCTCCGAGCTTAGCAACACACCCCCTTCTGTAAAACTTAGGTTAAGCTGTATTGTGTCTTGATTTCAATTCTAATGGCATACATCTGACTTGTAACTCATGGTGTCACAAGATGAGGCTTTGCCAAAATATGTCACACCTGTGCCAGCCTAAGTCGCTTGCTACGAGTTTCTGCACTTAAGTTATGGATTTAGTGGTAAGAAATGTATTGAAAACAGTAGAGTAACGAAGAAAGGCTCCGCTTACGACAATATATCCTTAGATGATCTAATTTCTGGAAGGAATGATTTGATACATTCGAGAAATGAACATGAAAGTTAAGAAAAAGGTTTGTGTGACAGTTGAGATGGGTGCCCTTAGGGAGTTGCCTGCGGTATTCTCACTGGCCCGGGAGAAACCTGTAATATTACTCTGCTCTAGTTACTGTCTTCCCTCCTGTTGGTGCACAAGAAGCCACAACATAAATTTAACATTATCAGGGAACACATGTAACGCACTACATACTTGTAATCACATGCGATGAAATTACTATATGTAAATGTGTAGCGGATCGTGGTTTGAAGCTCACTCTTACAAGTGTATTATATATATTCTGATGAAGTGCACCCTACGCACCTAGCTCGTGTCTGTGCAAATCTCCGTCTATGGTTAAGTTTTCCCTGACCCTATACGATATCTGTGTGACGGTGACGTGCCTACGACGGCTACAACAAGAACATCTTGATTCCAGCCAAAGGTTTTCATGACAACAAGAATGTACGCGACAAGTCTATCCTGAGACTGGGCACATATCACGCAATGCAACATCTGTAGTCAATCGTCAGTTCCCTCAAGAACTGTCCCAGATCACACATCCTGTGTCTCCAGACAGACTCTTACCCGTGAGCCTCGGGATTTAAAAATGTTATCGTTTTACTTGGGGAAAAATATTCACTGTTACTTTAACTGGCAATTTTTCAGGTACGATGGTGATCAGCTGGCAACACTGGGGACACTACCCACCAGCTGGCATCAGTGGGGATATACCCATCACTGGCAACAGTGGGGACACTACTCATCAGCTGGCATCAGTGGGGATATACCCATCACCGGCAACAGTGGGGACATAGTACTAATGCCCTTCCTTTTCTGTTCAGTAAGCGAAAAATATAACAAGAGAACAAAATCTATCATTTTCATTTCCTTTTCGTCAACCATTCTCACGACCATTTCTCTCTCTCTCTCTCTCTCTCTCTCTCTCTCTCTCTCTCTCCGTACCATGCGGCTGCCAGAGGAGAGAGAACATTCCCAGACATCAGCACATGGCACAAAGTTCGTTACCCTCCACCGTGACAACCATGGTCACAAATAGTACAGTATTTTACCCAAAAATTGAAAGCACATCGACTGACCTGACAACATTCCTTTATTATTATCATTTTTCCCTACTGGTGTTTCCTATACAGTTACTTCCGAACATGATCTTTAATAAACATGTACACTATCTCCTTTCACAGGGAACTAGTAAATCTGTAATTCAAAATATTTAAAAAGGTTAGACACAAAATTTCCACTGTGAGCTTCTTTGTTATTATTTACACTATCCTGCAACACTGCCATTCGGGCAAACATTAAAGCAACGTCACCATCGCGGGAGTCCAGCCCGGCTAAAATTATTCTTCCCCAAATAATATTCCCGTGTTCGTCGTATAACTATTTTCATTGGTGCTTCTTACAAAATTAAACAAAATCATTTCCATCACTTATACATTACAAATAATTTACACTTTACTTATTCGTGTTCACTTTTATTGCTAATAATATTGCGAATATTTCTGTTTTTGTATGTATTTCTGCAAGCCTGTAACTTGCTCCTCTAGCTCCACTCGTTTGCTTCCCTTCAAACCTCCAGCTCCACGTTAACTCTGTGTCCTTCGCTTCTGTTGTGAACATTCAACATTCATTTCACTGTACACCACATACCTTCTTTACGGTAAGTTTAACTTTTTTTTTTTTGCGTCAACCAAAACAAGTATAAATTCGGCAGGCTAGTATAAGCAGTCCACTTTACAGCGCCAAAGGTACAGAAAAACGTAATATATAGCATCATCCGCTGGTTTCCGTGCGTGTAGCACCAGGCGGGTCGGGCCGTCTTACGCTGTAGCCGGGGGTTGGGGACTATGACGTCATCGTCCACGTCTGGCAGTGACGTCATGAACCGTAACACGTTTAGTCACCAATTGCTCCTCGTTTTAATGCTACCCGTGTCATGTGACGTTATCACCCACGATAGAAGACGTTATCAAGCATGAGATGATGATCCACATCATGCTGTCACATGATAAGACGCGATGTGTAACCACCCGTCCCGTGTGACATCATCACTCGAGCCAAGCAATAACGTTCGCGCTACGTCATGTTGACACACTTCCATCGAAACCAAGCTCTAGTGTCACCATCCACGCCGTGTACAATCATCCGCCGAGCGATTACCCACACAACGCCAAGACATCACTTCCCGTAGTTCATATGCTCACTGGGGGTCCGTCGCCAACCCAACCACTGGTTCCGTCTCCAAACGCTAGAGGTCATTTTTGTCGCACTTTAACAACTACTGAGCGGTTACCCTTGACACCCTCGGCCTAATTAGTAGGATACTTCACTATAATCAAACAGTTTGGTTGTTGTAAAAGACTTGTATTGATTTACTTCGCGTATGTCAGAGATTTAATAGATATATTACGTGAAATCAAATTTTCTTCATATGTTTTCCCCAACACTAATTCTTTAAACTGACAATCCACATCGCGCTATGACATCAAACTGCGTCCTGAGACATCACGAGCAATGTAAATTAAGACGTACACCAATTGAACACGATGACGTACCACCTACGCCAATCTCATTTTAACTTTTTCTATCTTGCTGTTTGTCTCGAAACACCTTTCAGTTACGTCCTATTTCATTAAATAATTATGGTATTACTTAAACACATGACGACGGAGCATAATCGTGAGGTTAATGTTAAATGATGTTACCTCGGGGTCAGGCAGGCTTGATGTTACCTCGGGATCAGGCAGTCTTCTGAAGAGGTCAGTGTTAGCTTTCACGTCACGTGAAACTCCGCCTCTCCAACAAGCCCCGAAACCCATCCTGACCCTTGCAGGACCCAGCCACCCACCTGGCAAACCCAACACCAATAACGTGACTTAGCATTGCTTAATTAATACAATACTACTTCAGGTAAATTATATAAGAATTCTTCGTCGTTAATTACACCTAAGTCCACATCCAGGAGTCCAGTAGGTAAACAGTCAAGGAGAGAAAATAAACACACTGGATGTTTACAGTGATAAAAAAATTTGACCTCCATTCCCAGTGATGTTTATAAACAGATGGTACAGACGGAAACAGAGGCAGAAAATAACAGACTCCCACAGATCTACAAGCTCCCCCACGGTTATGCGACCCACGTCAAGCACTACGCCTAACGTGTTAACAATCTTCAAGATATACTTTATGTAAATGCTAACAGGAAAATGTCATGAGGGCTTGGTTGAAATACACTTTTTCCTATTCAGTTCACAGAAATATACACGAGCCAATAAGAACATGCCGTATTTTCCGATGGGCCTGGGCCATGCTTTGAACCTGTCATCCATACTAACTCAAAAAACATTTGATACCTATACTTGGTCAGATATACCGAATATAACGATGCAAATATGTAAATAAATAAATAGAATTGAAAATGTCAAAGGTCATGTACCGTTTAGAATGCAGTGACAACCATCTTCTCAACGGGTGAATGAATTTTCCTAATATGAGGAAACACATGCCATCCCACTTGGCAGCAACACTGCAAAGCGATAGGAACGCGCATGACGTCATCAGCGTGGGTGCCCGGGGCAGGACAGGTGCCGCTCCCACACAGCGTGTATACCCACCCTCCTCCTCCTCCTCCTCCAACATTCCCTCCTATCTCCCCCAACAATCTCCCAGCATCTCCCCCACCCTCTACCCGGACTAGCAGAGGAGGAGTGTCCCTGGGAGAGCGTCAAGCAAGGTCGCCATGCGCATGCGTGAACACCAGTCAGACCCATACTGCGGCAAGCATCAGCCGGGCTCAACCGCAACATACACCAACTCACCAGGTTATCATTTCACTAAATTAACATATTCATTATCATCTCGACGTGTGTATGTTCATCGATATGAGATCTTTTCTTCTACCGTAAAAAAATGAAAACTGACATTATCGTGGGCTGCACCTCATTAAAAATACAGTATGCAAAGATGAAGAACCAGGGTGAGCCCCCACCTTCCAGGATGCGATTCCAGGGCATCCTAAAACAAATCTATACCAGTAAACAGAAAACGAGAAAAGCAAAGGTATGATTTCCTCAGGTTCGAAATTTCTCTCACAATCCAGGTTGATGTTTTTATGACACAAATATATGTGCCCATTAATCTTCAACCATTAGGGAACATCACAGAAATTCCAGATCTGAGGCCCGAAAACAATCACAATTAAGGGTGATACAACTGGAAGTTACCGATCCGAAGATACACCAGTCTCCTGGCACTATGTGTTTAAAACACTGGTTAGCTATTTAATCTCAAACATAGCATGTGTTGAACTTTTCATCATATACACTTCTATGACCATCTTTATGTTAAATATATCATTAGCTGAAGCGTGTACGCATCTACACTTTTTATTATATTTTTCTTGCGGCGATGCTGGTTATAATACGCTGATAATGATGTTCCTTCGCCGTCAGATAATTGTACAACAGATTTTTAATAGGCATCAAACATACAATTCTACAGATCAACAAAGTCCACGTCCGTAGTCTGTCTTGGCCGAATGAGGGGAAGTGGAGGCTGTGGGGAGACAGCTGTGGGGAGGAACACACTTCGCTTCTTACCGTCCACAAATCATACGTCGATGGCGGTTTCTTCATCATGCTCTAGAGGTTTGACATATGTGTAACATTCTTAAAAACTATTGAGTCTCATGAAAGCTTTCCTCTTCTTAAGTGTCCTTCTTCTTATAAGTTCGTATGGTCAACTTATCTAAATTCTATTCCTCTGGCATCTTCCTAATTCTTCCACCTGCTCGGAAGGAGAGTCACTTAGATTTTGAACTCCAGAGATTTACACCCTCTCCTTCGTAAATGGTTTGGTGAGGGGTTCCCTCCTGTATGGTGCGCTTACAAGAAAACTATTTAAAAAAAAAAAATCTTCATGAAAACCACAAGTTACAAAGTTCACTGTCAACGGGATCCATTCGCTCTCTCCAAAGGACCAGAACATATCGACTGGAAGATGCAAGAACTTGCAACAGAAAACGGCACTATTTACGGAGGATTCGATCAGGGGTAACTTTAGTAATAAGTTCGTAAGCAATTAAACCATATGACATGGTTTATGTGTAAAATTGTAGCGCAGTTTGGTTATAATTCAAGTTCACCCTGACCCAGATATCGTGTCATATTATCAGATCGATGTGTATGAAAAATGTGAAGGTTTTTATATAGGAAGGAAGAAAGACCTGAGACAGACTACGGCAACCAATGGGCCCTACACTAGCCAAAATTTTGTTATACTTTTGGTTTTAAGTCTTACTCTAAAGTATGAATGCTTCTTACAAACTCTTGACAATTATCTAAAATTTCTAAAGTTTACCTGACACTATCCTCCCCACCACCTTATCCTTATAGCTTCCCTGACAATATCTTCCCAGCCACCTCACCCTTTCAGCTTACCTGACAATATCCTACCCACCACAGTTTACCTTACCCTTGGTGTACAATCCCCCTTTGTATTAAGTTATTCCTGGATCACTTGTTTTCCCACCTCATTAAATTATTTTCTCTTCTTAAAGTCCTTGTTTATCTCTTCCTTTTCCGTCCTCTTATTCAAGTAGTCCTGGTGCTGCTGTACCACTCTGGCGAGCACTAACAAACTGCCCGCGCCCTGCCGCCTTAGCAGAGAACACTGCTCGCTTGCTCGCTCGGTCGTTACTGCACCAAACATATTCAGCGCGTTTGTAGATTTATAATAGAATGTCTATATTTTCATGGTATGTTTGTAATAAAGAAAAGAAATAATCTATAAAGAATTAACAACATTCTTCAACATACATGAAGCAAGCTGTTTTTCTAAGCATTTCTTACTCTGGTGCTTAAATTGTACTCTGTTCATTATCCAAAGACCATCTTAGCCATTACTTTCGTGGCTGTCTGCATGTGACCCTGCCACCAAGGCCTGGATCCAAGGCACGCAACTGAATTCTGCTTCTTACAGTTTGTGTATGGAGCCCGGTCACTCGAGGACTGACCGTTATGATATCTTTTCTCGAACAGAAAGTTATAGAATTTTGTTCCTTCTTTCGTTCTTCCCTTTTCTCATAAGCTTTCAACCTTTAAGAATCAGTTCTACAAACACTTGTGGATCCCTGATTCATTTCTGCATTCTTTTCTATCATTTTTTTCTTTCCCACCAAGACGGCCATTGATTTTGGATGTTTTACCCATCCCAGGTAGACCACTTAAAGAAATACAAAAATACCGGCATTTGGACTGCTGAACAGTGGATCCCGCCTCCCCTCCTCTACAGTTGTTAATATATCTAACATGCACTGGAGAAACAGACATCCTATTTTCTAAAAAACGAACATTCTATCTATATATGTATGTACAGGCATGCATATATATATATATATATATATATATATATATATATATATATATCATTGCCCCAGGACAAATATCTATGAACGAGTCATGGTGTTACCGAGTCCTTTCTAAAGGCTCCTGGAGACTAAGAGTGCTTTACTTCAAGTAGCAGGAAAATGTAGACACCTGTGGAGAGAGAAGCTCTTTCACGAGACTGTACTCCCAATTACAACAGCACCACCAAAGGTAACATTTTACTCACGGTCTAACACACACACACACGTACAGCTTTACTATTGGGAAAATAATCGCAATGAAACTGTTGCCAACCTCGCTGTATCTGAGTGGACGAGGAAGACCCACCACTACTAGCCAGCAGCTGAGTACATTATCATCCACCATGACTGGCAGGTGAGTAAGGGTGAAAAATTACCCAAGCGTGGCCTTGACGAACTCCCGGACTCACGCTTGGAAATGTTTGTGGAGAGAAGTCAACACTGGTGAGCAGAACAACTACAGGAAAGAAAAAAGACAGTCAACCAGAATTTTGTTGTAATGCGAGAACATGTGTTGGGGCCAGGGAGCTGGTTATCTCCCCTACTGGACACTGGGTGTTTTATGACTTCACCACCATTATCAGTCTAAGATCCGATATTCTCTTTCCTCTGTAAGGTCCTTCCATTAAGAAAAAAAAATAATTACTGAACAACAATAATAACAATGTACTTAAGAGGAAAGCGAGCATCGAGTGCGAGGGAGTAAGGCGTCCATCAAGAGACCAGACGAATATGGCGGTGCGAATGGGTGTGCTAGGCCAAGCTGGCGACCCTCACAACCTAACACTCCCCAGCCAGCCAGCCAGCCAGCCAGTTAGGTTACCATGCACCATGCACCAACCTCTCCCGCTGCCTACCCTTGAATGGTCAACAGGCCAGCCATCTCGATGATGTCTAACCTCTGACCTGGAATTAACTCAGCACGACTGAATACGCTTAGACCAGACCTTGCCCAACCTTCAATTCACAGTTTAATCTTTTATGTACGTGCTTTTAACGTGGATTGTAGTTTATATTTTATTTTCTCTTATCAAAAAGGAAAACTGTAATCTCGTCTTTAGCATAGATCTGCACTACAGTCGCTACACAGCAGCAGCAGCTAGAATGTTGACGTTTATATTTCTGTTTTCAAGAATACATCAATAACGTAAGCCGACTTATTACATTACACTAAAATATAAACTGTCTACCTACCGGTTAACTGTTAACTGGTTTTATAATCCTGAACAGTAGTTATCCGAAGCATAAAATCATACTATACTGCGGACATCTAAATTGAGAAATCCCCCATAATTGACGATTGGTAGCAACATTAAAGTCGCCTTTCAGATTCACATTTGTGCCACTGACCTAAAAAATCTTTCCCCAGACCAAATTCCCTTCCCTCATCTTGTCTGGTCTACAATTTGTTAATTTTCTTCCTGAACTGTTTTTAGTCCTCGCAGAAGTGCTTCACGGGACCATGGTTGGGCTACAGCGACCCGTCTCCCTACCGAGACTCACCTGACTGACTTTACTGTCCCAATCAACAGCTGGGACACGCACGTCACCTACAGCCAAATCGTCGCCACCTACGCCATGGGTGAACAATTAAGACAAGCAAAAAAATATTCCTCATTCACGAGCCTCGTTACAGTTCAACTATTTCCCGCATGAGCTGGCTAGCGTTAAGAACAGATGACTAAACTCTAGAGGATCAAAATCTTCTCTTGGATCATTTGTGAGCTCTTGACTTTGGAAAGTAATACAGAAGGGTAGGATTTCCATTCCCCACTCCTGCCCCTCGCAGTCGTCTTCTACGACACACAAGGAATATGTGGGCAGCATTCTTTCTCCCAAATCCTTGGGGATATATATATATATATATATATATATATATATATATATATATATATATATATATATATATGCGTAGTAGGGGTGGGAGAGTAGGTTATGACCAGTATGCACAGGAGTGCATGTCGGATCTCTCTCACTATATCGGAACCACTTGTCACATGATATCAGTTTAGTCAAGGTCCTCTTCAACGTCACTCGACTCGGACTCGAAATGACATTTAAAGCCTCTGGGACGTCAGATCCCGATAACCTGAGTTTACGAGAGTCGTGACTACATACCAGCAACAGATATTGGTTTCATATCTCACCCAGTTTAACATCGGGAGGGAGGCTAGGGGGTCGGATCCCGCTATATGGTCTTGAAAATGACCCTCACTTATTGTTCAAGAGAATTGATATCATTTTGTACAAGATTTGTTATTATCAATCGATGCATTGGTCTTAAAATGACTGTCAATTGAGCTGGTCAGCATGACGCACTGTAAAGACACGAGAGTACGACTGTCGCTTACAACTTAAATAAATTTCTTCATCAGAATCCAGGTTAAAGGTGGATTCTATCCCTAACAACCTTTTCTTCCACACAGAGCCAGTCTTAACGCTGTCCATTATATTTACTGCGAACTTTGTCGAAGGTAAGGATGACAGTGGGAGGAGAAACCGCAAAATAGTACACTGAAGCAGCACTCGCAACTCACCATAACCTGACATGTTCAGAGAGCCACAAAGAAATAAACAACTTTCTGATCTTAATTTTAGAGCAAGTATCACTACATGTAACATTATGGATAGTATCCTCCATACCATCTCAATGAGCAGCAACAAAACAGAACATTCATTACCACTCCTACTGAACAGTTTATCGTGACATTTGCGGATGATCGTATTAAACAGGTTAAGAACCAATAGTGTAGGATGAAACATTTCTAATGACTACTCAGAAAAAGCATGACTGAAAAATAAAAATAAAGTTTTTATGCACTGCAAAGGATATATCACTAGCTATGTAAACTAATAAAAAAAAATTCACTGAACAATAAAACGTGCAAACACACTTCCTACAGAACAATGTCATTACTTATGTACAAGTGTAAGAGCATAAACATTAAAAATATTTTGTTTCCTCAAACTAGTTTGCTTAAAGTACAGAGCAACCGTTGAGAGACGGAAACCTGTATTTAAGTTGACAAAACAGACGAACACTTCAATACTCTGAAAGGTTGTTTAGTCCTAACACCTAATGCCCAGCAGTGTTACCCACGACACAAACTCATAAGTAAGAGGCAAGGCACTTACCCAGGGAACGCAGTACCCGTGGATGGCGGAGGTTGCGGCGTAGGTGGTGAGATACGGCTGCCGGTCCAAACAGCAGGTAACCCGCCACGTTACTGCGCGATGGAAGAAAGGTTGAGCGAACACATCAGTGAGGGGCGCCGCCCCCAGAGCCTCACACTCCCCAGCACCCACTGTCGACACAAGCCGAGACACCGCCCGCGGTGCTCCTGCCCACAATAACAGGCGCCGCAGTTTCCGCAAGCCAAAGGATGCCACCAGGGAGTTGCGGCTTAGGAGTAGAAGTGGTGCGGGGCTTCGGGGAATGTTGGCGTCCTCTTCACTGTCCGTCCTAGCACGTCGGAATGGGTGGTAAGTGTGGAATGTTCCCCCGAGCTGCTGAAGGAGGCTCTGGACCGCTGCAGGCAGCCCCAGCGCTGCCGCAGCCGCAGGACGCCACGGTGCCGGGGCCCGCGGCAGCAAGGAGTTGGGACGCGGCGCTGGGGCCACCACAGTCATGGTGACACAGACACAGCGCTATACACGTGCAACTATACGTTTTATCCCTTACAACACGTGCCTTTTATCACTGCTGAAAAGCCATAAACATTTTTTTCCGTACAATTAACAACTGTTGCTTAATTATACTGGAATATCACTTCAGATGGCACCTTAACACATCAGTAATCTAAACATTAATTTCTGACACCCCTAGAAATCCTGCAGCAGTCCAGAATACATGGGTCCCTTTCGTGACGGCACCGCTCAGGTGGAGAATTGTTGTGCACGGGTCGCACCTCCCTGCTATATCACCTGCTTCTAGCTCTACCATGTATAAACATATCGTACATATCAAGTGATTCCCTTTCAACAAATCATGGACATGTTTTTATAGCTACAATCCTTGTAAATCATTAGGTAAGGTTGCTTAGGAATGCACAGGAAAGATATCTTAGTCAATTAGCTTTAAAGAATATTGTTTGCGTATTCATACGTCCGACAGCGAAGGTATTTGGCGTGTGGTGTGTTTGTTTTGACGGTAGCCAACTTGTGCGGTGTTGTGACGGGGGAAAACTTTTCTTCCCAACGGTTTACTTATCATAATTACAAATTCCGGCTTAATCGTATAAAACGGATCGTGAAAAAGGACTGTTTTTACTAGGAGTGGACACGGAAAATTAAGGATATAAAGTCATGAGTTGACTCGAATTATCACGAGAGCTAAAGAAAGGATAAACATGCTTAATACTAACCCTTTTTGTCTCATTTGGTCATCCATTTTGCATAAATTTGGAAGTTCAGGAAAGATTTTCTTTTTTATGTCAGCAATATTTGCGTGAACACCTGTTCCTTATCACAAACCACGATGCGGTAACCTTACAATAAATACGGTTTATCACATATTTCAGTTCAACAATAACACACACACATACACACACACACACATATATATATATATATATATATATATATATATATATATATATATATATATACTTGATCACCGTTTCCCGCGTCAGCGAGGTAGCATCAAGAACAAGAATAACGTCGCATCCGCTCTCATTATCATGTGTAATCTGCGCTGCCCCGAAACCACAGCCTTCTATTCTCAACCAGGCCCCACAGACCTTTCCATGGTTTACCCCGGATGTTTCACATGCCCAAGTTTAGTCCACTGACAGTCAGTCGATACCTGAATACCACATCGTTCCAATTAACTATCCCATGCACGTCTTTCGCCCTCCTGCATGTGTAGGCCCTGATCGTTAAAAAACTTTTCCACTCCATCCTTCCACTTTAATTTGGTCTCCCGTTCTCCTTGTTCCCTCCTATTCTGACATTTTTTTTTCAACCTCTCCTCAATCATTCTCCCCATATGTCCAAACCATTTCAGCACACCCTCTTCAGTTCTCTCAATGATACTCTTTTTATTATCATCTCTCTGTCTTTCACTATCATTATTTAATCCATCAAAAAACTTCACATCACATACTGTCCTCAAACATTTCTTTCCCAACACATCCAACCTCCTTTGCACAGCCTAATTTATAGTTCATGCCTTGCTTCTCAATACTCATTTTTGTTCTCCCAGATAACGATCTTTTTTTTCCACATTTTTTCAGCACTCTCAGAACCTTCGCCCTCCTCACCCAACCTATGACTCGCTTCTGCTTCCAATCGCTGCCATGTCCACTCAAAGGTATGTAAAACATTTCACTTCTTCCAGTTTTTCTCTATTCAAACACACACTCCAAATTTCCTCACTTCACACACTTTTCCAAACTGTCAAAAACTTCTGCAGTTTCTCCTTCGAATCTGCCACAAGTGCTTTATCATCAGCAAACAAATGAAACTTCCTGAACCCTCTATCCCCACAAACAGGATACTCTCCTTCTCTCCAAGACTTGCATTTACTTTCCAACCAACCCATCCACAGACAAATCAAACCATGGTAACATCACACACTCTCAATACCTGTATATATATATATATATCCCTGGGGACAGGGGAGGTAGAATACTTCCCACGTACTCCCTGCGTGTCGTAAAAGGTGACTGAAAGGGGAGGGAGCGGGGGGGATGGAAATCCTCCCCTCCAGTTTCTGCTTTTCCAAAAAAGGAACAGAGAAGGGGCCAAGTGAGGATTTTCCCTCTAAGGCTCAGTTCTCTATTCTTAACGCTACCTCGCTAATGCGGGAAAAGGCGAATATGTATGGAAAAAAAAAAATATATATATATTTATATGTGTGTGTGTGTGTGTGTGTGTGTGTATATTATACTTGATTGCTGTTTCCCGCGTCAGCGAGGTAGCGCCAGGAAACAGCTGAAGAAAGACCCATCCCCCCCACATACACACATATATACATATATGCACAGCACATATATATACATACCAACATATACATATATACATACATACACATGCATATACACATGTACATATTCACACAGTGATGAAAGCTGAATGGGAGTCAGAGGCAGGAAAGTTTTTCCAAGCTCAATATGCCTAATCCCTTGCCTGAATGGCCTCAGAACAGTAACGATTGAACCTTGGATTGGAGGAAGAGGTCATCTTGAAGGAAGAGGGGATAAATGCTTCTATTTGCGCAAGAATAACCATTGCTCTGCATTTGCCAGAGACAGAAGCATCACCACATGAGAGACTGTAATTTACTCAAGGAAAGTCAGAAAAGAAGTTAAGTTATTCCAGTCATCTTTGATGAAGTGTCAATATTTACTCCTAGAAGGGGCTGGAGGAGAGGGAGATGCTATTAGAATGGATACATCTATGAGAGTGTGATCAGATGAACCAATTGGTGGCAAGATTGTGCGCTTACAGTGGGATGGATTGGAGGTGAAAATCAGATCCAGAATATTAGGAATGGTGATAACAGTCAGTAATATGGGTAGGATGGGAGATAATTTGCTCTAAATTATTGAGAATGGTGAACATTAGGGCTTCAATCCCTCTACAATCTATATGGTAGGAATACAACCATTCCCTGTGGTGAATGTTGAAATCCCCAAGGTAGAGGATCTTGGCTTGTGGATGAGAGGATGCCACAGTCTCCCGGCAGGAGTTTAGATAGTTGAAGAAAGATATGAGATTTGTAGAATTATGAGAGCAATGAATTAAACAGAGAAAAAGTATGGTTGTTGGGAGATGGACCTTAAAGCCACATAGTGTCAAAGTTTGGGGACTCAAGGCCCTTGAGGCATGCAACAGTTGTGTTGATACTGGAATATGCACAAACACCACCTTTGAGCTGGAATCGTAATTGGAGATTATACTTGGATACGAAAAAGGTTTGGTGAGAACATCATTAGACATCTTTGTCTCTGAGAGAAGAAAGATAAAAGGAGAGGTGTTAGACAGATGGTATTCAACAGAGGAGAGGTTACTAGAGAGACCATGAATGTTGGTGTAGTGAATAGAAAAAGAGAAAGTTTTAACAGAGAGGGTAAGGTTGTGGGAAGGGCTGGTACTACCACTGTCAGAACACTCTTTCTCATTGGCAGTAGAGTCAAGGGGAAACCTAGAGATTCGTAGCATCCCATGATGTCAGGGACTAGGGGCCATAGATTTATTGGACTCTGTCATGATAATGCTTAAAAGAGAACTCACTCCATGAGAAAACTCTGATTTTTTATGTATGTCCTCTTTCCTCTGAACTAGAGTTCTCTCTTGCAAGTGTAGGTTTTCCTTTATAGGTAATTAATCAATTGCTCATTATCTTTTCTAATGTTTTACAGACCACTTTCAGAGATACTGGTTTGATGTTCAGTGCAATTTCCCAATATGCTGCCATAAATGTAGGCACAATGTTTCTTTCATTCATCTCCCTCTTCCAACAGTTTTTCAAAAGCAACATAACAAACAGTCATTCAGGTATTCTGTACACTTTTGAGCATATGCAATATGGAGAGTCCATTAGGTCCATGCATCTGACATAGAGCAAGATCCCTCAGTAGCTTACTTATGTCTTTTTCAACAATTTCTGTGCTTTCCAAGTCCTTCCCATCCCATCTCATTAAGTTGGGTTGATGTTGTCCACTGTGAATACTTTTTTTAATTTGTTCAGTTATTCATGTATTTTCCCATCTTCAGTAACCCTTCCATCTAAATTCTTCAGCCTGATTGACTGCTTTTCTTACCTGACAATAAGTATACTTGTATATCAGATGCATGGAATTGATTTGAATTTTCACCTTACCTTAACTCCACAATTTTTTTATTTTTATTTTTTTCTGCCCATTTCTTGTTCTCATATGCCTTTCATGTCCTGACTAACTGTTTGCTACATATATCTCCTGTTAAGCGCAGTCATAGGTTCTTTTGCTTTTTGATGATTTTATGGACCTGGAGAAGGCGTATGATAGGGTTGATAGAGAGGCTTTGTGGAAGGTCTTAAGAATATACGGTGTGGG
>JAYMFT010058780.1:0-14983 GCA_038088735.1 Panulirus argus | reverse complement strand
GGGGGCGCTGGTTGTGTATGGGAGGTTGTGGCTTCGGTTAGGGAATAGATGTGAGCGAAAGAATCCTTTCCTTGTCTGTTCCTGGTGCTACCTCGCTAACGCAGGAAACGGCAAACGAGTATGAAAGAAATTATTATGATTTTTATAATCATTACCATTAGTATCATCATTAACATTTTTAAGTTACTGTTATTATCATTAATTATTACTATTATTGTTTTCATTATCATCATCATCACTATTATTATCACGCAGATGGTCAGGATCAACGATAAGGCTCTGTTAAAACAATTTACTCTGTGGTTAACGAGCCGGATCTTGGGAGGAAATGCCAAGATCATCATGGACTCGTTTACCCCCGCCGTCGTCAATCGCCGTGTAAATGAATGGTTCATCTTTGGAAATCTCGACACAAGTGTTCTATTGACTGCCGAGACACGGGGTCCGCTGTGGTGGTGTGTGTGACCCTGAGAAGGAGAGGGAGAGAGAGAGAGAGAGAGAGAGAGAGAGAGAGAGAGACAGACAGACAGACAGACAGACAAACAGAGACAGAGAGAGACTCATGTACAATGCCATTTAGCCAGATTCGTAAAGAACCACCCAACCCAAAAGTGCCGTGAAGCCTTTATCCTATTCCCCTTTAACACAGCCACCACCACCTCTGGTCACTGCACTGTTTGGACGCTGTATTCTAGATCGGGGGACTTTCGCCAATATCTTCGGAAAATTCCTTAAAGAAAGAAATAGATTGTATTGGGGATGGAGGGGACGCTGCGGAAGCCTCGCCTTTGTATAAAAGATGGAGGAAATTTTTTAAAAACTTTGTGCGGTACAATACTTTCTTGTCCTTCGAAACTTTCCTCATATGCCTCGTTCCTATGTATTTATTTTTTCCCCTGTCGCTGATGTCAACTATCACTGAAATTCTTGAAGCTTATCTGGTTGCTGTAGGCAGAAGAATGTAAGGCATCTTCAAGCTTATCTGGTTACTTTGTGCGCAAGAATGTAAGGCACTGTCAAGCTTATCTGGTTACTGTATACACGAGAATATAAGAAATTTAGTAGAAATTTGAAATGGGGTTAGTCATAGGCACCTAAACCCCCAGAAATGGAAGTCACTATTTCAAAATGCCTCTTGCTGTGTGCTTCTGTATTGGCAGCTAAAATAAAAAGGATTTTTTTTTCAAGGTCTTCCAGAAGCCTTGCAAATCTCCTTTCCAAGTATTCTGGACGCAGGCAGACGGACGACAGACAGAGAAAGAGAGATGCAAGCAGGAAAATCCTTGACAGCGCATCAGGGTAAAAATGTCTGACCAGTGTAACGATTTTTAAGATATCGAAAAACGGTTCCTTTGTCTCTGTTGAAAAGCTAGAACAACAGAGTCCTCTGAGAATTAATCCTCGCCCTCCAAAGTTTTATAAACAAGATCGCGAGAAAAGTATTCTCTAAAGTCTCATAAAGATAAGAAGTGGAGACTTTTTCTCTGAAGCCTTATGGTAATAGCCCCCCAGAAAATGTTCCGTATAGTCATTAGATAATCCCCAGAGACTTTTATCAAAACTTTTTTAAACACAGTCCCCGGAGAATGTTTTCCAAAGCCTTATAAAGTAAACCCCGAGAGAATATCCTCCAAAACCTTATAAGAACAGACCCAGAGACTGTCCTGTAAATGTCCTTGCACGACGGTACGACCCTTGAGCAAGACGGTACGACCCTTGAGCAAGACGGTACGACCCTTGAGCACGACGGTGCGACCTTTGTGTACCATAGAACTAAGGGCAAAGGCCTAGACAATCATGCTCAAAGGTTATACCATCTTGCTCAAGGGGTAGTACCGTCATGCTCATGGGTTGTACCATCGTGATCAGGGATCGTACCGTCTTGCTCAGTCATTGTACCATCATGCTCAGGGGATCGTACCGTCATGTTCAGGGATCGTACCCCAATGCTCAAGGGATCGTACCATAAGTGCTCAAGGACCGTTACCGTCAAACTAAAATATTTAGGTACAGTCGAGAAAATACCGAAGCCTCGGCGAGACGAGTAAGCATGTTAGGTTCGGAATGCATGTGGACCTCTCTCTCTCTCTCTCACACACACACACACACACACACACGACTTAATCACAATCCCTCCGAAAAAAATATGCACAGAAAACATCTAGCTTAGTGAGATCTGACCATGAATAATGTGCTTATTCAGAATTCGCTTTTGACTTTACGAAATGTCACATGAACGAAAGGGTGTTAGGAATTCATGTCAGTGTGAAGTGAGAAAGAGAGAGAGAGAGAGAGAGAGAAACAAAGATATTTTCCAGCACATATGAAAGTAAAACTAGAAAGTAAAAAAAGTATAGTCCGCATGTAGAGATGACACATGTTAAAACATATAAAAAAAGATATTTGTGCAAAAACATTCGTGTCTCTAGTCTGCCCAGAGCTAAAAAAATTGTTTACTTTTATGTGTGTGTCTGTGTGTGTGTGTACGATTTATATATAAACTATGCTCCAGTCAGCAACAAGTGAAGAACATAGTGTTACTCTAGTCGGAATATTTGGAAGAACATTGGAACCACATTAGATATGTAATGATCTTTTCAGTAGTTGTAATAAGAGTATTGAATACTGGAAGTGAAATGCATGCTGTCTGATTCAAAGCTAGGGTCATTATAGTTTAGAAACAGCTTTATTTAATCTGAAACTAGGCATATCAATTGAATGTTAATTCTTAGACGTAGCCTGGGATTCTAGCTTCGATCTAAGGCTAGGAATGTTAATAATTATCTTTGATTCAAAGCTATAAAATATAAATGGTTCGAAATGATAGCGATTATAGCTCTAACCTAAAGCTATAAATATAAATGACTGTGAGCTGATAATGACTTTAGCTTTAATCTGAAGCCCGTGCTTAACCAGTGCTGGGTGCTTGGCGTGTGACCCCAAGAGAGTCCATCATCTCTGCCTGCAGTATCTGTGCTTGCTGGTCAAGGGCGTGGGGGCTACTGCTTCTGCTGCTGGTGTTGGTGTTGTTGGACTTGGCATCGTGAGTGATGCCTGTGCGTCCTTTGCTGTACCCTGGCGGGCCTTGGTTGATGACTGAGGTGGCTGAGTGATGACCCCTGTTCTTGACGTTGATGTCCCTCCCTTGCCTACCTAGTGTGTGTGTGTGTGTGTGTGTGTGTAAGTAGGTGTTACCGGACTCCGGCTGCTTGAGGTTACAGCGCGTGAGAAGAGTCACCTTTGGCGAGGCTGTATCATCAGTTGACGAAACAGAGTACAGTCACGTCAAGGAACCCCTCTCTTCATACGGGTCCATCCTATCCCTGCTACTGCGTGTAACGCCGCCTTGGAGCTGCAGGAGCTCTTGGATAAGTGGCTCTGGGAGGTAGAGCCAGAGGACCACTTAGTTTAAGGAGTCCTGGTGTTGTATTACCAAATGGGTGGACAGCATTTTTGTTTTTTTAGTTTCTTTTTCTTCTTCTGACGAATTACAAGTTGTTTCGTGATGCTGTATTAGACCAGGACTTGGGAGGCTCTTCCCTGGTCTTGCACTTTCCCACACCCAGCTCATTCGTAATGCCGAGATACTCATTCTGACTTTAGTAAAGTCAAGGATCAAGCATTATAAAGTCTAATTACACTCTGATTAAGCTGCAAGAATCAACAGCCTCGCTGTTAAGTGAGGGTTTCTATCTACACGAGTTTGAACCTCAGTTCTTTTCCACCGAAACTACTCTTCCGCCGATTCTGAAGCGCCGAAAACGTAGCCGATGTCTGAAACGTAATAGGAAGCCGGACTCTGAGACGCCCTAGCGAGGCCCTGGTTCCGTTTAGCTTTGAAGAACCAGATTTAAGCGGGAGGGTTTTAAACTTTTTTTTTGTCTTTCCCGGTCGCCTTTTGTGTGATATCTTCTTTTGTCTCGGGACTATTGAGCGTCGGTGTGGAATGCGGGACAATAAGAGAGGAAGGAAGGTTTACCGCCACACACTCCACGCCACACCACACTGCCCTCTGCCACACTGTGGACGATGGAAGGCAACAAAGGGAAGGAGCCCCAGACGCAACCCCGGTGTAGCCTTTTGACATAATGAGGCGAGAATGCGTCGCATCAGGTGACGTTGTCCTCTTCAAGTGGCCACTGTGACAGCCGGCTACAGAGCAGCGTCGCGTTAGGGGCTGAGCCAGACCAGAGCATGAAGGGACCACATTTATGTAGTAAAGGCGTTAATGGTCTTACAATTATCTTCAAAGCCTGTTGTAGGTGTTCAGAAAGATTTTCCGACTAGTGGTCATAACTTGCCGGCCCTAATTGCGACCCTGGCAGTTAACTGGACCTAAAGTCCCCCCTGAATATCACCCAACCAACGAACGAAACCCAACCAACCAACCACAATACCACTGCGACAGCCACCACACTTCATACACATCACAATTCCTGGACCAAACAATTTGCTCTCCATTACAACAAGAGGACTTACCGTACGGGGTGCCGGGGACGGCTTCTAGGACTTCCTCAGTCTGTGACACTTGCTCCTGCGGCGCCTTCTGCTGCGGCCGTTGGCCGCGACCTCTGGGTCCTGGCCTGTTGCCTCTCTTTCCTGCCGGAGAGACAGACGCATCCTATAACTTGAAGTTGTAATTGCTGCGTTAATCTCTCTCTCTCTCAGACGGCCTTAAATTGACATTCTCAAACTACCTGTTACTTTTAACTCCGTCCTAACGTGGGTGTAGTGAATTCAGTGCGGTAGGGTAAATGCAGGGAATGCAAATGAAATGTTAATCACATGAATAGTAAAGTGTGTGTGCAGAGCTATAGACTCGCATTAGAGTACTATGTCTAGGTCTACAAATAGGTTGACATTTTAGATATAGAAAATAGATATAGAAAAAAATGTGTGATAGCTCAACACCTAATTGTTAGTGACAGCCTGAAGTGCCGGGGCTATCTTTCCCTCTCGCGTCTATTAGATGTGTCCATTTGATATCCTGCGAGCTAATGCAATGAACCAACTCAGTAACATTTAATCTTATGATCATCTGGCGGCTAGGTGTCCTATGCAGACACTACTCCGTAAGCGTTTTGCCCCAACGCTGTTGAGATGAGCGTGGCAGACGGCACACTGAATTAGCCGCCGATGGCGTCAGCAAGTAAACCAGAATCGCAGACGAGTCACACATATATAGATACACACAGACCCAAGGTCCGAGCAGGACCCAACGTCAGCAAGTAAACTAGAATCGCAAACGAGTCACACATATATAGATACACACAGACCCCAAGGTCCGAGAGCAGGACCCAACGTACCGTTCGTCACGATGATGGTCTGGCTGTAGGCATCGAACTGGGTGTTGTTCCGAGGTCGCCTGTGGTGGCCGCGACGATGGGTCCTCTCTCCTGGTGCGTACGTGGTGGTGGTCTTGCTCTCCCCATCCTTGTTCCGCCTGGAGGGCGTCCAGCCTCTGGATCGCCGAC
This sequence comes from Panulirus argus, assembly GCA_038088735.1. Lineage (NCBI taxonomy): Eukaryota > Metazoa > Arthropoda > Malacostraca > Decapoda > Palinuridae > Panulirus > Panulirus argus. Next base: position 9,509 of record JAYMFT010058780.1, on the reverse strand, counting down.
GGTGATGACGGTGGTGAGTGCGCGACTGGTGCCGACGGTGGCTGGCGGCGGCGCCCCCCGGCGTGGTGGTGATACCGGTGGGGGAGGGCCGCTTGTGGTGGTGGTGGTGTTGGTGGTGTTGGTGGAGCTTGCGGTGGCGTCCGGCGCCTGCGTCGCCCTCCGTCCCTTGGGTGTCCGGGGAAGGCGAGGGCTCCTGTAGGAGGTTAGAAAGAGCCAGTTCCTCCTCCGCCTCAGTGGCCCCGTCTATGGCCGGGTCGTCGCTGATGTAGCCTCGGGTACCGTCGCTCACGTTCTTGCTGCTGTTATGCTGCTGTTGGTAAGGGAGTAACGACAAGTCACCCTCGGACTCGTTCCCAGAGCCGTAGACCAGCCGGTACAGATGGTAGAGTTCCCCCTCGAAAAACGACCTACTCTCTTTCTCCTGGTCTTCGGCCAGGCGGTAGACCTCGCCCTCATAAGTTATCTCCCGACCTCCCTCGTCTGCCGGGTTCTCCAGCCTGATGAAGCAGCCTCCCTCGTCCTCATCATCAATCTCAATCGCCCTGTGTTTTTTACCCCCTTTCTTCTCGTCCTTTTCGCTGGCTTCCTGTAAAGCAAGATAGTTCACAGTTGGCGTTAAGAGGAAGACAAATACAGACAAGTAAACATTCTTTCAACACAGAAGATTATTTAAATGACACTGTTCATCAGAAAAAAAAAATTATGACACTCTATCGCAGTGTGGACAGTGTCAGGAGTAGACATGAGTAACATAATTCAATTTTTATGCTGGGTAGGACTATAGAAAGGGCACAGTTAACTCATCGTCTCAGTGATTAGTATGCCAAATTGATCGAGCCGTATCAAACTCTAAGTATTCATCCTGTTTGTCGAATTAGCAATATGTGACCGAGTATAATCTAATGTCGAAAGTTCTACTTAGAGGTTTTAGCCTTCGTGTGGGCTAAGACTTGAAATGACCATGAAATTCTATATGACCTGACGTATCCTTGGAACTCTAGTGACGGGCTGACCTTAGTCATCTAGCACCCAAGTCTGACCTTGCTTGAGTAATTTATACTTTAGTGACTTGAACTGATCCAGTTAGTGTTTGTGAAATGACCTGACCCTGGTATCGTAGTTACCTGGAGTGACTCGGGTACTGTACTGACATGAGAATAAGGTAATGCATTACCAAGCTGGGTTATGGTAGTTATTCGACCTACTAGTGTCAAGACCTGGGTTGAAATAGTGCCATAGTCAGCCATTTCTCGTCGTAACCTGTACATCGACCTGGACGGAAGGACGTGGGCGACTTGTACTGACCTGGGTAGTCCAGCCGGGGCAGCAGGCGAAGACACTGCGTACCTGCACTTCCTGTCGGTTCTCGTACACCGTGCGGTACTGGGTTCTGCAGGAGGTGAAAGGGGAACACGGGGTGAGCACAGTAAACACAGAGGGATTCACACATATTGCTATCTCTTTCTTAACACTGCCTTGTGTGGTTAAGCGTGTGGGAATCTCTAACCTCTCCTGACTTCGACGGTACGACCCTCGAGCTTATATAAAGGTACGGTTCTTGAGCACGACGGGCACGACCCTCGGTCACGACGACGCGGTTCTTAAGAGGATGAGGTCAAAGGTCAAGCCTTTATTACCCACGGGGTTGCGCCGCCGTGCTCAAGGGTCGTACCGTCGTGCTCAGTAGTCGTACCGTCTTGCTCAATAGTCGTACCGTCCTGCTCAACGGTCGTACCTTTGTTTTACCTCATGCAAAGTCTGCCATACCGAATTCAACACGGAAGAAAATGCACAAGACTTGCATTGGCCTCAGGCAGAAGCGGGACCACTTAACCACAAGCACTTAACATTCTGTCGTCGTCTTGGATCACAAACTCCATCCATCCTCACGTTAAGAACTAAGAGTCTAGTCTCCACTCGTATGACAGGGCTCATAATACAAACGCCGTTAAGGCTTACTCTTGTGAATGAGAGACGGGGTATCTGTACACCGTACCTCTGATGTAAGAATCACGACAAACACATACGCACACACACACACACAGAGTACAGCAGAGAGGTCGGGAATGATAGGGTGTTGTCCACGCCAGACTAAAAGTAATGAATACAAATGCAGATGGACTGGGAAAGAGAGTGATCATGTAGTGCTTCAAAAAGTTTGGTTATGTCATAAATGAGAATGGGAGTAAAACAGAGATGAGAAAAAATTTGGAGGAGGAGACGTAATCGCGAAAAGCACACGGAACAACACTCTCTTTGGTGAAAGGTTCCGCGAGTCTGACAGCGAAGGAGCAGGAACATGGGTAGCTCTCGCCTCAGACGCAGAGGAACACCGAGAAAGGGAATGGTTCAGTAAAAGATGCCAGAAAGCATAGGAGCTGCGAGATGTGCTACAACGAAGATAATGGCGGCACTCCAGCCAGCCAGCCAGCATTTGTAAAGGTATAAGAGAAGAGGCAACAAAATATATCAAGATGAGAGACGATAAACAAAAGGAACTTTTTGAAAAGAATATCGTGGACAAAGCAGGAGAGAGAATCCCAAACTTTCCAATGGATGCATCGAGGATAAATTGTCATCTTAAAGAGCAGTAGATCAGGCAAAGGGATTCAGAGGAAAGAGTTGTAGGGAATAATGTAAGATATGTGAGGGGCTGAATGTCAAGATCAAAAGTGCTTTCGCAATGGAAGACACTATAGTCCCAGCACCTGTGGGATGGATGGAGAGGAGGTCTTAGAAAGAACCGAGATATCCAAGATATACATTTACAGAATACTAGAGGCGTTCTTGAACCCCACAGACCGGTAAAGGGCGAACGTCAAACCTGTCTATAAGGAAGGAGACCGGGAAAAGGCACTGAATATCAGCTCCCATAAGATTTGGACACAGCGAATGTGGGGTGCATACACAAGGATCGAAAAGATTTATCACAGTAGGGATGCCAGCCATGAGAGACGGGACCTCACGAGTGTAAAACTCGCTCCTCGTACTGAAGAAATAGGTAATTATACACACACACACACACGCACGCACACACACACACACACACACACGACGGCTCATAACAAGAACCATAAGCAAGGACAAGCCTTAGAAAAACTGTCGTGGGCTGTCGTCGCCATGATACAGTAAAGCCGCCGGGCTCTGCATGATAAGATCGGCGGAGCCCAGCTTCTCATGTTGAAGCCAGATACAAGACGGTAACCAGGACGATGATGCACAGGGCCCCGGGAACAGTGGGAGGCTGGTGGCCTGGTTTACACGTAGTATGAGTGAATGAGTACAAGAGGCAGCAACAACACACCAGCCCTGGCGAAGGCAACAGCGTACAATCTCTAGCAAAGACAGCAACACACCAATCCTTACGAAGGTAGCAACACCCCAGCCCTCACAAGAGGTAGCAACACCCCAGCCCTCACAAGAGGTAGCAACACCCCAGCCCTCACATGAGGTAGCAACACCCCAGCCCTCACAAGAGGTAGCAACACCCCAGCCCTCACAAGAGGTAGCAACACCCAAGCCCTCACAAGAGGTAGCAACACCCCAGCCCTCACAAGAGGTAGCAACACCCCAGCCCTCACGAGAGGTAGCAGGCAACTCTGTCATACACTTCACAAGCTAAGGACAGATGACATGGCCACACCGTCACTGATTACATACCCAGGTGTGGTGGAGATGACTGAGGGACATGACCAGGTGTGGTAGGGGGTGACTGGGGGACATGACCAGGTGTGGTAGGGGGTGACTGAAGGATGGGGAGATTAGGAATGGTTGGGGAAAGGGAGGTGTGTCTGGCTTGTTATAGGGGGAGGGAGGTGACCTTCTCCCTTGTATTCTCCCGCTGTTTCCCTTGCAGACGAGGGGGTCTGTTGACACGACACGCACGTCAGAACTCCTTCCTTCGCCTCGCTCTCTTTCTTTCCTCATCAACCAGTCAGATAAAGTGTGAGAAATACTATCTCCCTTAAGCACGGCGGTTCGATCCTCCTGACACGTAAGTGCGATTAAAATTTAAGTACCATCGTAGAAAATATAACGTAAAACTCCCATCAAAAAATGGAAATTATTTACGCTAATTTACAGATTAAACGAAAGGTATTTTTTCAGCCGTACTTTTTTTTCTCTCCCGAGTGTTTTATGAATATCTTATAACATCTTTTATTAATACATCAAACAGATGGAAAACCGGGCTCAACAGGTTTTTGCTTTCAATGGAAACTACGAGTAAAAGAAATTGATGGTGAGAAATATTTTGATTACGTGATATATAAGATTTGGTACATTTTTTGAAGTGATTTGCTCTAAAAGGATGAATTAATCCCCACTGACGCCAAACACACACACACACACACACACACGGGCTTCCGTGGTGAAGTAGTTAGCTTCGCTGACCGTGATTCACACACACGCTCCTGCCCGGGCTTGAACCCTAGACACGGCAATCGGCCCACAGCCAATCCCAGCTGTTCATCGACCAAATGTAATCACACACCAAAAAGCTTTTACTTTTACTCTGTAATAGTAGTGGATGAATGGAATAAATTGTGTTATGAGACAGTGAATATGAACGGTATACCCAGGTTTCAAAAGTAGTATGATAATAGAGGAAGTTCAAGAGATGGGGCCCCACGAGTGTACAACTCCCCTTATGTACAGTAAAAATAGGTAAATATTAGGTCTCTTGATTTTTTCCAGTCCGCTTCGTAATATAAGTCTCACTTAATGTTGTCATTCTCTCCCAGACAGAACAACAGTTGTTCTTCTCATAACACTACAGAAAATGCCGGTCACTATCAGGACGATAATGATCTCATAGTCTAAAATCGAGAGTGAGCGAGGCGGAAGGCAACATGAATGGCTTCGAACCCCTTGTGACGTCACGAATGTAAACACACGTCTCCCTGTGACGTCACGAATGTAAACACACGTGTCTCTGCCTGATGACACTCGCAGTCATTCACGAATCTCCCTCCACTCCCTCCCCGAGCGGGGCTCCGACACCAGTTCATACCTACGATCATAATTCACTATGAAGGCTCAACGCATGACCTCATCTCGCGGGCGCGTATCGCTAGTAATATAATTCCAGAAGGTCCGAGATAAAGCCCCGTCCATTCTGACACCCACCCACCCACCCAGCGATAATGGTTTGAGTTACGAGGAGAGGCTCGTCGGAAAGAGGGTTTTCAAAGCCAGACTCACTCACAGTCCCTCACACGAGGTTAAATGATGCAACGAGAGAAAGGATTAGTATTAACCAGTTTGATTCTAGATTCAACTCGGTTAAGAGAAGAGTGGGGTATATTTTCTCCTCCAGGATTCGCTTTTTCGACTCTAGCTTCAACACAGTCAACAAAAAGGTGTCTAAATTCTTCCTTGAACTTTCGCTTCTCTTTTTTTCCCCCCCCAATCTTAGCAATTATCTGCGAGTTAAGCCTTGCAGAGTGTACGAGATCTTAAGCCCGAAGTTGGGTGCATATGAATATCTTAAGGTCTTAAAGCTGATAAGGTTTAAACGACCGCCTTCTCGTAGATAGTACATGGTAGACGCAGGTGGGATATCGACTGTCTAACACCACTCTAAATGGTACTAGACAGACACAGGTTGGGTAACGAGTGTCTACACCACTCTAGGTGGTACCAGACAGACACAGATAAGGTATAGACTGTCTAACTCCACGATAGACGGTACTAGACGGGGAAGCCTCTGTCCAACATCACTCTTTGTACGCGGGCTGGCCGCGGTGTGGCCCGTCTGCCGGAAGTATGTATCGCTGTGGTGAGCGAGGCCGTAGGGTTGGTGGCCTGGTGGCCCGTGTAGGGCAGACAGCACCCCTCAAGGTCGCCTCAGTTCCCGACCCCAGCAGGCTAGGCGTATGATTCATGCCCCCAGTTGGGAGCAGAAGTGACTTAACGTTATACCCGACCGGAGGGAGAAATAGGTCAAGTTATACCCCGCCTGAGCCAGGGGCGTGACTCATGCTACGCCACGCCGAGGGCAGACGTACTTTGACTCACGCCGTGCCGCTAGACGCCCTCCCACAACAACGTGCTACAGTCAGCTACCGGAAGGAGGGGAGGGAGAGAGAGAGAGAGAGAGAGAGAGAGAGAAGGGAGGGGAGGAGGGCGCGTAAGGATAGGTTTCAGTAAGAAGAGGAGGAGGAGGAGTGGGTGTTGATGAAGTGTTGGTAGCGATAGGAAGGGGCTGGCGGTAGTACTGGGCTGGATCACTCTCGTGCTAGACACTTGGGAGAAGGCAGTCCATTGAGGAACGAGACGATAACGGCCCTTGGACACAGCCAGGTCAAAGGTCAAGCTATCATGCCAAAAGATTGTATCTTTATGTTCAAGGATCGTGCTATGCTGCTCTATAGAATCGTAGCGTCTTGATGAAGTGTCGTAACCGTCGTGCTGAAGGATCGTATATCGTCTTGCTTGAGGATCCTTACCGTTATCTTCAAAGGGTCTACGTAACGTCGTGCTCGTGGGTAACATACCGTTGGCCTCAAGGAACTGACAGAACCCGTCGCTCTCGAAGGACTAACGGAACCCTTTCGCTGTCACGGGTCCAACTGAACCTGTCGATCTCAAGGAGCTAACAGATCTCGGAACCTTGGCTCAAAAGCTTGGGTCACAGAGCTGTGATCGCATCGCCACCACACCTTTTGATCTTAAACTCTACCTGCCTCTCAAAAGTCCCTGCCGTCGTCACGAACTGGACTCCCGGTACACCCCCGTTTGATATAGGTTCCCTTCAAGATGGTTAGTCTGTATATAACTGTTTGGTTTATTTCGGCTTAGCTCCTCTCAACTGCCGGGATTGTTAAGTTCATCAGGGTCAAGTTATAACCACCGCTCGAGAGAACACTTGAACACCTTCTGCAGGTGTTTAAGATCATTTCAAAGGCCATGCTCGTTTTTACTGCACACACGTTCTTTGTATCTACGAGCCTATGTAACTTAGAAATGTCCTTGTCTCTGTAAAGTTGTGCAACTTAAAAAGGAAACCCTTGACGTCTCTTAATATCGAACTTAGATGAACTTGGAACCTTCAGCTGGGTAGAGAAATTGAACGCCCTTATGTACACGCAGGCCACAAACTGTGTCTCCTGGAGGGTCTAATCCTTCATAGATACAGTCATACCAAACGTAAAAACGTCTATAACTATGACATCGTCCTGTCCGCGGCGATACGCTGGTAATTAGACAAAGCTCCTGGAATTGAGAGGCCTAATTAATGCTCGGAGACAAGTTTTATATTAAGTTCGCTGCTGAGTAGGTTGCTAGGCCGACTCCCACTAACTTTGGCTAATTAACGAAACTTTCTCGCCAGGAAAGCTAATAAGCCGGGCCCCAGCAGTGTGGGGGGCCGGTAGAGAAATGTGTCGGGCGTAATGTCAGAGGACGACGGAAACTATTTACTGTAAACAACATAGGGGAGGGAAGATCAGGGAAAAAGAGTGGTAGGAGAGGCTCTTGGGAGGAGGAGATTCCTCTCATCTCTCTCTCTCTCTCTCTCTCTCTCTCTCTCTCTCTCTCTCTCACTCACTCACTAACTATGTCTATCTATCTATCTATCTATCTATCTATCTATCTATATATATATCCGATACCGGTACCACCCGCCTGGGTATCGGGAATGGGTTTTGTGACGGATGTACACTGAGCCAGCACTTTAGTGGCTGTCAGGTGTCAGTCCTTTGGCCCAGGTAGCTTGTCTTTTCTCCCTGCCTCACCCACACGTGGCCTGCTGGTATTCCAGTCCACAGACAAGCAATTTCACTATCTCATACATAAAGCTCGACAGTTCATAAACACACACGACACGTTCTTCATAACTATATATAATCCTGCGTTGAGCGCTACGCGCTGGCCTTGCCATTTGGCAGGAGCAAACGACTGACGTCACACAACTCCAAGAGACAAGAACTGAAGTCACATAACTCCAGGAGCCAACGACTGATGTCACACAACTCCAAGAGACAAGAACTGAAGTCACATACCTCCTGGAGCCAACGACTGACGTCGTCACACAAGCCCCCAAGAGCCAAGAAGTCACAGACAACTTATCGGATAAACTTTCAAAGGTCAAGTCGTATCTTGGAGTCGTGAATATTACTTCAGTGACGTGATGAGAATGTCCCATTCAGTCCGTGGCCTTGGCCACCAAAGGCATGGTTCTATATCGGGCCCGAGTGTATTACTTCTACCGAGAGAGCGAGGCTTAATGAGAGAACTCTCTCATAATATCAGTATAATGGGAGTAGTAAATGATAATGGCACTGACGCTAACGATAATGACCATAATGTGAATAACAATAATGATTATGATAAAGGAATAATGAAACAAAAAGTGATTCTTTTTTTTTCTATACCGAACTATCGTTTGCCGCTTCAGTGAGGTGTTGTCAAGGAACAAACGAGGCGCTATTTGCACTCAGGGTCTAGGGCTAATATTCATACCGCATTGCTGGCACTACTATGCCTTCAGGCATACCTGTCTATGCCCTTACTTACAGGCGCTGACCTCCCCTGCCATATACACTCCCTCCTAAAGCAAGAGTCATACACTGTCTGGTTCACGGGCGGCACATTCGTTCTCAAGGCTCGTCCCGTCTTGCTCGAGGTTTCGCTTCCTCTTGCTCAAAGGTTCGCTTCGTTGTGTTGCTCAAGGATTCGCACCGTCTTCCTCAAGGGTTCGCACAGCCATGCTCAGGGTTTAGTACAACCTTGCATAGTGGTTCGCAACGTCTTGCTCAAGGTTCGTACCGTCTTTGCTCAATGATTCGCACTGTCTTGCTCAAGGATTCGAGCCGTTTAGCTCACGGACTCGTGCCGTATTGCTCAAAGGTTCATAAACGTCATGCTCAAAAGTTTCGTACCGCCTTGCTCACGGTTCGTGCCGTCCTGATCAAAAGGCTAAGGGGTAAGAATAAACTCATTTCCCAGACGTCATTTCGCAACTGTATTCACATCCGGGCGTCGAAATTACTCAGAGACGAGGAATGAGAGTTTCCTCCCTCGAATACTCCTGATTAGCTGGTGGTGTTTGCAGGCCAAAAGACCGCTGCATATGTTGCAACATTTCCGGTTCATTAGAGAGAGAAGCCAATTAGCAGCATGACGGGATTCAGTGCTCTTTCCAACTCTATACTACACACACACACACACACACACTCACACGCGCGGGCGCGCACCCCCGTGCGATATCTAGGTAAAGAGGGGCTGAGAGTGGCAGTTGACGGGGCTGGCTCTCTCTCTAGCAAAGAGAGAAAGAGAGAAACAGAGAGAGAGAGAGAGAGAGAGAGAGAGAGAGAGAGAGAGATTGCCTACGGATGCCTGCGTCATGCTGAATTATTAATTCTATTACAGAGGTATACTGAGTGTCAATTATTTCGACGAGAAGACTACCTTGAAATAGGAAGAGAGAGAGAAGAGATAGATAGATAGATAGATAGATAGAGAGAGAGAGAGAGAGAGAGAGAGAGAGAGAGAGAGAGAGAGAGAGA
>JAYMFT010058769.1:0-14983 GCA_038088735.1 Panulirus argus | reverse complement strand
TCTCTCTCTCTCTCTGGATCTCTGGATCTCTGTGGTCTGCGTATCTTTGTAACTCTCTCACTTTCTAGGAAGGATTCATTAATTGTCCCGTACAAAGTCCTTGCATTGAGAATTATAGAAAATAGGACAATTGTAAAAGTTATTGGATGTCATCATGAAATAGATACTAGACTTCATAGAGCATAGTTAGAATATAGCACCATCAGGATAAAGTGATGACTAGTATGATTCTGAGAACTTTCTCTACAAGAGATAGAAACCTGTTGATGAAAATGTTTGATGTATATACATAGAGATCTCTTAGAATGGATAAGATGCATTCTTGAGGAATGTTTGCTAAGCAGAAGATCTATTAAATGGTGTCATTGTAACATGGTGCCTATGGTGATGCATTCCTTCCATAACAATATGTCTCTGGAGATGTTATTTTGATGCTTTGTTGATAAAACAAAGACATTGAAAATATAAATACAATGTGAAACTAGATTTAATCATCATTCTCAAGTTTGTCAGAGCTTGCAGTGTTGTTGTTCACAGCTGCTGCACTCCAGTGGTTCATGTACTCATCCTTGCCCTGCTATTCATTGTCTCCAGTGGTTTATTCCATAAGTGGGAAAAATTCATTGTAAGTTAAGATGTGGTGAACTGGCTGATTGGTTCTTTTTCTCCTGTCGCTGTTATCAAGTATTGTTTTAATGGTAGAGGAAGCTAATCCAAGTGATTGATGCACATGTGCCTGACACCTGCTCAACTATTATATATACTGTATCTATTAGATTAATATTTTTTCATGTCCATTAAATGAAAATCTGTTACATGAAGCTGCATTAAAAGAGGTCTATCTGTATGAAATGCAAAGTTGTATACTGCTGTGTCATATGGGCACCAGCAAAACAGTTTGAAATAGATATCTAAAGGAAACTGAAGCACTTCACAAGCGAGATCATGAGGATGCATTGTATGGACAATCATGAAAGTCTAAATGAGCTGCAACTGTATAGCCTAGAGAGAAGAAAAGGGTAGATAATAAGCTATGTTTGGCAACAAATTGATGGTGTAAAAGGAAATGTGTTAAATCTATAAGCCTTTCAGCAGGGAAGATACAGAGTTGTTAAGTCTTCAAGAATACCATATAACATACCAAAAATAAATCAGTAAAGAATATGACAGCCTAACCAGGAAGCTAGATCAGTTGTTAAGTTTACTGCCAGGAAAGATAAGAAACATGCATGGAACAACTACAGAAAATGTTAAAAGAAAACTTTACATGTGGTTAAGATCAATCCCAGATGAACCAAGGATCAGTAATTATGTAATGCTAGCGGCAGCTGAAAATGATAGTCATATTTATTGAGCAAGATGTATGATGAGCACTTTGTGCTAGCCCTGCCATTTTTGTTATATCTTGTTGTAGGTACTCTTAGGGAGATATTCTTGCTTTCCAACAAGGAAAGTTACTGAAAGTGGGAAAAATGTAAATGATGTTGGTGTCATTGTAAATGAGAAACTAGATTTTAGGGAGAATTTTGAAAACATAATTCAGTCAAGTGATGAGTTGTGTGATTTTGAGAACTTTCACTACAAGAATGATGGGAATTTTTTATATATTCATCAGAAGCAAAATTGAATACTACTGTGTTATATGGTCATCTACGAAACTTATAGAAATTAATATATTAGAGAAAATTCAGAAACACTTTACAAGCAAAATTGTGGGATCAAAAATATGAAGCACCACAAAAGGCTGAAAGAACTGCTGCTATATGGCCAAAAAAGAAGAATTTGATAATCTATGCATGGCAGCAAATTAAGGTCATAAACAAAAATGTGTTAATCCTTAAAGCCTTTCTACAGGGAAGATGCAGAGTTTGTAAGTCTTCAAGAATACCATGAAACATACTGAAAATAAATCAAACAGAAATATAGAGCCAAGCCAGGAAGCTAGAACAGTTTTTCAACCTATGTACTGTACTGCATGGAGAAGTAAGAAATATGGTTAGAAAAACTACAGAAACATTTAAAAAAATGATTTAACATATGATTGAAATTAGTCCCAGAGGAACCAAAAATTGATAATTATGTAATTCTGATGGGAGCTGAGAGCAGTCTTATACATCAAGCAAGATGTGTTGTGAGTGCTCACAGTAGCCCTGCCATTCTGGTTAAGTCTTGTCATAGATGCTCATATATAGGTACTCTCTCTCACAGTTTTCAAGCATAGACCATGCAAGCATAACAGGCACACACAAAATTCCAAATGGAACACCAGTGCACAAAGGAGGATCCAAATTCCTGCTGAAACAATCAGTTAGCCTAACTTTGCATGTAATCAAAGTAATTAAGAGAGTAATAGATAAACATACTCATATTTTAAACATTCACAAATGAAGGACAAATTAGTTTTGTCCTTGGTAGAAGAATGCCGGTGTACAACTACTTGCCCATTAAAATGACATATGTGAAAGTTTAATGGATGGGAAAAGCATGGACACTGTTTTTCTTCATTTTGCAAAAATATTTGATAAAGCAAACCATAGAGTGTTAATTAAGTAAGCGGCAAGTCAGAATGTAAAAGGAGAAATAGGAAAATAGATTAAAGAATGTTTAAAGAATATTTAGCTAATATAGAATTAAAAGTAGTTGCAAATGGGAACTTAACTATGGAAGAATATGTGTTGTGTGGGGTCCCACCTGGAACAGTTCTGGCTGCAATACTTTTTTGTAACCATGGTCTCAGACATAGATAAGGAAGTAAGAGAGATTTTAGTCAGGTCTTTCACAGATAACATGATTGTAAGTAAAGTAATAGAATATGGAAGATTAGTAAAAAATTCAAAGAGATTTGGAAGATATACACAGATGAGCAGATGGGAACTTAATTGAATTTAATGAACATAATATTCATAGGACAACTGAAGCTCTTGCAATGCCTGCATAACCTTTTTCACACCACTTATTGTCCTAAAATATTTCATTTTCAACACATCCACCTTCTTCTTTACATTTTGCCCAAGGACCACACTTCACATCCATACAATACCAACAGGACAACTATGCCATCAAATAAATCTTTCATGAAGAAAGTGACCTCTCTTCCCACACATTTCCCAATTTGCCTATGACCTATTCTGCCCTCATCCATCCTTTGTTCTCTTCAGCTTCCATGGTTCCATTTGCTGCTGTGTCCTCTCTCAGATATCTGAAATGCTCCATTTCCTCCAGGTTCTCTCCATTCGTACTCACACTCCAAGTAACCTACCTCACTTCACTGCTTGTACCTAATAACCGTGCTTTTATTTACATTTACCGTCAGCTTTCTCGTTTCACACGCTTCCAAACTCAGATGCCAGCTTCTGCAGTTTCTCACTTGAATCTGCCACCAGTGCCATATCATCAGCAAACAGCAACTGACTCACCTCACAGACCCACCCAGACCTAACAGACTACATTTAGTACTTACTTCCTGACCCAGGAGTCATCTTCCCTGTCTTTATTGTGATTGTTGTGTCATGGGTATGAAGGGTCCTGGATGTCGTAAATCAGTGTTGAAAGTAATGCATAGATGGGTAATGTCCGGAGCTAAAATGGAAAAGCATGATATGTGTTCTGGGGAATGAGTTTTCCACACCTGAAAACACATAAATCACACATATCTGTTTGTGTTTTTCTTTTTTTCTATCCATCAATTCTCCAAAATTATGGCAGTACAACCTTCAAATAATTTTTTTCTGTACCAGTTTAGAGCCGTGCCACCAGTCAAGAGGGGATGGGAGGATCCTAGATACTTCTTGACTGTAATCGTATGACCAGGATCCAACCCACTTCCATAACTACAGCTCCTAGACCTGGCTATTATTCTCTCCATTTTTGCAACATTTGTGATCTTAATTCTAACCTTCCCTCTGATGAACATCACCCAGTTACCTCCCTGATATTTTCCTTCTCTCAGAAATCCAACTTTCCAAGACTGTTTCTTTGCACTGTCGCAGTATGAAATCTCCATCTATAATCTCAATTATTGTTTCCGTTCCAAGAGTGGAGTCTGTGCCTACTGTAGAACAGAAAATCCCTATTGCTCGCCTCTTGGATCTTGATTCTCTTAACTTTGATGCCATCTGGCCCAAAATCTCTCTACCCTCTCTTACCTTGCTTTTGTGTTTACTTCCTCCAATTCCTCCTGCCATGTACAACTTTTTGACTATTTGACTTCTTGCTACAAAGCTCTACTCTCTTCTCATTCATGTGCTGAGATCATCTGTACAGGGGATTTCAATGCATACCAAAAGGATTGGTTAAACTCTAACCAGGATGATCATGGTGGAACTGAGGCCTTTTCTTTTTTTCTCCATAACAATCTGGGACAGTTAATTAAACATTCTACTTGAGTTCCCAACTGTCATAACCACTCTTTTAACACATTTGATCACCTTTACCTCTGAATTCCTACACAGCTCAAACTCCATTTCTGGCCCCTCAGGATCCTATGTTGACAATCTTATTTCTGTTAATTCTGATTGAGCACACCCATCCTCTAGATCCCTGTTAAAACACCTGCACTGTTTCTTACTGACTTCCTCAGGAATGGGTACTGCTTTTCTCATTAGGATGCCTTGTCTTATATTGTAACATAAAGGAGAGGTTCGCTCAGCTGGGCCAGAGTCCTGCATCCCATCTTCTTAATCTTGTCTGTTTTGGTTTGATTTCTTCTGCTCTGATATCTGTCATACCGGACCATGAGGCTTTTCCCTCCTAGCTGACCAGAGGGGTCATCCTCTCAGGGAGCTGTTGAAACTTTTTTGTAGTAACCTTTGACATCTCTGAAGCATTTGACAGGGGACTGTGGCACACATCTTTGCTTTGTAAACTTTTATTTTGGTTTTACCGCTGCTTTCTGTTTTCTAATGCATAATCCTCTCTGGCTATTACATTGCCATAGTTGTTGATGGAGCAACTTACTCCCTCTGTCCTGTCAGTATTGGTGTTCCTCAGGGTTCTATCCTATTGCCTATTTTCTTTCTTCTTTCAGTAATTGATCTCTCTTCTACTTCCAATTCTGTTCACTCTTATGCTGATAATTCCACTTTACTTGTTTGTACTCTTTTTTTCCTCCCTGCCTCCCTTTAGTACTCGTTCTCTTTCTCATACTGATCATATTTCCTCCCTCATTTTGGAACTGTGCAGCATTTCAGAGTGGGGCAGCAATAACCTTATAAACTGTAAAATCTAATAGTACAGAAATACAGCTTCTTCCCATGTCTTATTATAAGAAGTAATTTCTTCCCACTGTTCAGTTTCAAAGCACCAGAATTCAGCTCTGTAATAAGTTTGACATGTTGGGCATAAACATGTCCTGGACTCTATCCTGGAAACTCCACATAGTCGGCATTATAAAGTCTGCTTCCCAAAAGCTAGGAGTGTTGTAAGAGTACCATAATTATTTCTTTTTGTGAGCAGGTATCTCATAGCTCTCTATATAGGGGTTTTATTCTCTCAAGTTTGGCATGCTGCTCACACCTCTAGAAAGGCTCATCATGACTACACCTCTTCAGAATCCAGAATGGAATCTAAAGCCTTTCATGTCATTGTTACTTCTGGTATCACCTGTCTTCAGCCTTCCTTTTCTGTACATTGCAATGTTGCTGATCTCTCTCTATTCTATGGGTATTATTTTGGCTGTTGTTCTCAAGAGGTTTCTGCATGTGTCCTCTCCCACAAGGTTTAGACCAGTGGCATGTGTTTGGCTGCTGCTTCCCAGAGTTTCTTTCTGGAGACCAGCCACTTGAGGATTGGCTGTTGTGATACCTCCTCCTTCCCTTGAAGAGCTAAACTATAGAATTCTCTTCGTTCTTTTGTTTTTCTCCCTTTATATAAGCTATCTTCTTTCAAGAGTCAAGTGTACCAATACCTACAGAGTACTAATTAATTTCTACTATCTTTTCATTTTACTTTTACTGGAGATAACCATGATTAGGGCATGTTTTTCCTATGCCATGTCAGTAAAAAAGAGAGAGAGAAGAAGAAGAAGAAGAAGAAGAAGAAGAAGAAGAAGAAGAAGACAGAGGCCTTACAGGAAAAGAAGTAAAGAGTGAAGCATTTGTCAGGGATTTGGGATTAATAGTCCGTAAAAATACTTGAATTCATGGAACTTATTGATCAAAATGTTTTATGAATATATAAGATGTAAATCTGTTTTTTATGGTCTCCAGTAAAGCATACTGAATTAAACAAGATAGAGAGAATACAGAAAGAATTCACTTGTAAGATGAATGGAATGGAGCATGTGAATTATCATGAATGATTTAAAGAACCAGAGCTTTACTGTCTCAAATATCACTGGGAGAGATATGTGATAATATATGCTTGGCAACAAATAGAGGGAATAAAGAACAATGTTTTGAGCCTGAAATCAACCAGGCAAGGATGATAGAGTAATTATGTCAAGAATAATGCCTAAAAACATACCAAAATTACATAAGAAAAGGTACGTGAATGCCCAGCAAGAAGGTTGTAAAGATTACTTAATATTATACCATTTATTTCAAGGAATTTAAATGGAGTGACTTTAGAAACATTCAGAAGATTAGACTTATGGTTGAAGACAATACTGGATGAACCTAGATTAGATAACTGTGTTAGAGGAGTAGCTATGGAAAAAGAAAAAAAATGCAAGCAAGAAAATTAAGGAGACGAGGAGAGACAATCAGGAGATTGTGGTTCAGCAACATACAGGTCAATTAGTGAGCATATTACACTAGCCCTGCCAACATGGCAAAATCTCATTGTAGGTATTGTTTGTGTTATGAAGAAACCTACCTGTCCAATAGATTCCTCTTTTACTAGAGAACCAAGTAAGGAAAGTTTAAGCAGAAATGGGAATAGAGCAATAATAAAATCACTCAGTAATATTGGGATAAAAACCATCTGTTTTGAAAGTATTAAACAGTATGAAGGAAGACACAGTAGCGCTAAAAACCAACTAAGGGCAAGAAAATTAGAATCCATGTAAGATTATGCAGGTAAGTTCTCTCTCTCTCTCTCTCTCTCTCTCTCTCTCTCTCTCTCTCTCTCTCTCTCTCCCTCCCTCTCTCTCCCTCCCTCCCTCCCTCCCTCCCTCCCTCCAGGTCCTAATCATTTCTGTCCAAGAGTAATTTGAAATGTTAAACATGAAATTGCCAAATTGCTAGCCTTTTTTCTTAATATATATCTCAAGGATGGAATAGTACCACAGGACTGAAGAATGACAGACATTAACCCAGTATTTGAAAAAAGAAGTAATGAAGTGCCTAGCTATTACTTTCCTACCAGCCCCACATCAGTTATTTGCACATTTCTGGAGTCAGTTTTTGGAGATAAATTGTAGCCTACCATGCACTATGTGGTCTGATCAATGATAATTAGCACTGATTTATTTAGAAAGCACAGATTATACCTCATAAACCTTCTTGAATTTTATCATAAATTCTTTGTTACCCACAACAACACTAAAGTAATATATATTTTATTTCTTAACTTTCCAAAACTATTTAACAAATTCCCCTGTGATAAGTTGATCCTTGAAGTCAAAGACCTAGGGAGATTATTGGTAGCATAGGAAACTTTTTTTCTTTTTTATGTTGCAGGCTCCAGTCACGGACAAAAGTCCACATCAAGGCCAGGCCGTAATTGAAAAATAGAGAGAATTAAGAAGTGGGAAGAAAAGACAGGGAAATTATTTACGAATTTTTGAGAAAGTGAAAGACCTATCTTTTAAAATGAGCTAGGTCATAGTTATTGGAAAGAACATGAGAAGGTAGAGAGTTCCAAAGCTTTGACGTGTAGGGAAAGAAGCAGTTAACAAAATGGCTTACTCTTGAGTTGCCAATGGCCACACAATCATTTGACGCAGCAGCTTGCCAAGTATTGTGTGTTCTAGCTAGTGGTGGGGGCACACAAGCAGCCAGCTCTTGGGAGCAAAAGCCAAAGTAATACCTAAAGAAGAGGAAAAGTGAATCAACATTGCAGTGTAGGGCAAGGAGGCAAGTTTGGAAGTTAGCCTGGGACAGTTTATAAGTCGGACCACTTTCGACTCAACTCTGTCAAGTAAGGATACAGAGCTAGAAACATCCCAAATGTGAGAGCAGTTCTCCACTCAAGGACATCTAAACAGGACATCCAGTTTCTTTGAAGCAGACTTAGCTATTCCCGTATTGTGGGGTTTCCGAAAAAGATTGGATGTTACAGTAATACCAAGAGTAAGGCGGCGTAGGGAAACAATATAATTCAACTTGGCATGCGGTGAGCACTAGCCCTGCCATCTCACGAATATTGTGTGCTATGACATCATGATCACGTTTATCGAATGCTTTAGCACAGCCTGCGTATATCACGTATGCATTACATTTGTTTTTCAGTGCCTCTACAATCTTGGCGGTCAAGTAACTGGGAGAAGCTAAGTCTTCAAGCCCTAAAACCGTATGTTTGTCCTGAGTTGTGCAGGTTATTCAACTCCATAAAGTTGATAATATAATAACATGCAGGGAGTAATAAAAGGGGATAGGGAAGTTTGTTCAACTGAAAGTGTTTACACAAATATAAAGTTGATTCTTGATGACGTCACGATGGCTGGAATGGGGCTGTTCATCGTAAGGGCATGCTTGTGCTCGCATGGGTTCGGCATTCTTGTGTGACCCAACTGCAACTCGGGGACGAGAGATCTCAGGTTGCAGGATGAAAAGGCATCGATAAAGCATGAGAATTAGGCGATATTTGGAGAGAATCGGGAGGACCAGTGTGTTTGGTGCCTCTTGATAGACACCTTTGTTTTGCGCCTTTTCTAACAATCCTTGTAGTGCGATGGATAAAGAAGACCAGGTGGGAGAAGCAGCGGTGAAAATAAAGGAAAATGAAAGCTGTGTAGGTGACCTTGAGTTCAGGCTCAAGAGACTCCAAGAGTCTTAAGGTGACAGAGACAATAACCGGAGGATCTGATGATGGTTCTGACGCGTTCCCTCCAAGCTTAGTCTATCGTCCAGAGTGACACCGAGGAGCATTGAGGACTGGTCTTGTGGGTGGACCAAGATGAGGGTGGGAAAGGGTTGGAAGCAAGGATCTGGAGGCTGCCGAGTGTGTTCTGGAGGGCGATGTAGTCGGGAGGGCTGCTGTCAACAATCTAATCAATTTAATTAATCAGAAAACGGGCTGTCAAAAGGCGAGGCTCCCGAGCCAACCATAGACCTTGGGAAATCTAATACCAACAACAAACAGCTGATGCTAGTACGTGGGTCTTACGACATAATTTCATCGAGCCGTTGCGTTCATCAAGACGTCATTAATGAGAATGAGGTAGCAAAGGGAGTCCCATCTTTTGATTTGTGCGACGCCACTGATGAGGAGCAGGAAGTTGGAGATGACTTCTCAGAAGTGCGAAGCCTTACGTCGTTCACTGATAAGCCTGTAAGCCATGGAACACTTCAGAGTGTTCAGCAGACTGATGCTTACGGCTCCGCTGATGATTACGTTTATGGCTGACTAGGCAGGAAGATCTGATGACAACGAAAGCGAGAGACCCGCAGGTCTTGCGTCACTCTAGGATGCGATAGGCGGTTCATGAAGGCGAGACGCAGTTACGTGATACAGTTAGTCCTCATACTTATATATTGCTGAGGGCCTCTACGTTACTTGTTATGTCTGCATAAGTATGAGCATGTATGATTAAACTTGAACACTATTTCTGTGCTACTGGGAAGGAGATTTACGCTCAAGCTGTCCTGTCTCTTAATCTTGTACATGCGCTACACACACACACACACACACCAGCCTTAGCCAGGTACCGATATATCAACCAAGTACGAGGGGAGGATGAACACCTGCGTTGGGTGCGTGTGTGCTTTCGTGTAAGTCTGCATGTCTGAGTACCGATTCCCAATCCCTTGTTAATGATATCAAGAAGCCACGGCCCTCGTTTTCCCTTTGCTCCCCCGTCCCTCTTCTCAACCACTTCCTCTCAGGAAACTGATTTCCACGTCCCCATACTCCAGGTTCATCTGCATCGAGGATTGCACCAGGACAAAGAAGAATACCTCAGACAACACGAGCGGCCGAGCAAGACAGGGGCTGGCACTCTGCTCATCTTGTATCCGGGACACTGCCTATCGCGGGGCTTGCAAGTTCAGGCACCAAAGTTAAATTGCTTCCATGCGCCTCTTTACAACAGCAGCCATATCTTACTTGGGAGATCAAATCTTTCGAATATATCTCGGTTATGGTACCTCTGTCAAGCCGGTTAACTTTAAGTCCGGTTCAAAAGCGCCTCGCTAAAGTAGAGTATAGCTTAATGTATTGTAATGGTGTGGTACGCAAGAGATGTGAACTCTGGTGGACGACTACTCTAAATTTTAGGCTGATTTTCCTGCACGGCTCAGTTACACTCATAGGCCACAGCTTTACGGCTATACCTCACCTTACCTCTTCCCAACGGTCATTTCGGAGGCCTTCTTCCCCCTCATCTCGGAGTGGGACATTACGTCATCTTACGCACAGCTTACGTTGGTGTGGGAGGTCTTCTGCCCTTATAGCTAAGCCCTTAATTTACGTATACCTTACAAAGGTTTAGGAAGTCTTGTAAACCACAGCTCTTTCTAAGACCTTCACTTACGATGGTTTTCAAGGTCTTGCACCTCCAACGTACCGACTGAGACAAAGTCGCCATTGTGCTGATCTGCCCAGTTAGGCTGTTGAAGGGCGCAGCACGTAGCTTCATCTACCAACCACATCCAAGCGGCTTTGGCAACACTCTGTAGGTATCTATTCCGGCCCATGTCAAATTCTTTCATCAAGCAGTCCAAAGTATTCTAGAACAAGAATATCATTCTCGTCCACAGAGTCTGTTAGAAGAGACACAAAACCTTACGAACCCACCAATGTGTTTTCTCTTCTTTAATTACTTTCACCTCTCGCTTCCCAGGGGTGGTCGTCTATCACGACCATCGTTCATAAACACTGATACCGCGAAAACTGCGTACGAAATCATAAAGACATAAGATATATAAATCTCGCCTAATTCCTCCCGGTTAATCTTGACATTAACTCTCCCGTCCGGGCAAATATGAACAAATGTCAAGCACTTTCGCATCACCAGGACAAGGGAATGGGAATACGGCATACCTGAGAGTCAACGAGTAAGAATGTCGAAGTTAAGGGAATGATTTCATACTCATTCAACCAAAAGAGAACGCGTACAATATCTTGCCAATGTCTGCGACGGACAGAGTCGCCGCCTGGGGCGTCTCTCAGCCCCGAAGTCCACTGGCAGCTCTAGACAACTTAGGATCATCGCCATCATCATGAACATCACTGTCATCCCTCCCGGCAGGGCGGGAGCATCGTGGGAGACGCCTCGGCAGTTTACGTAACAAGAGCCAAAGCAGAAAACAGAATCAGACGCGGCCGATGCTAGACTGACTTCCGCTTTGTAATAACCATATGGACGTCATCACTACATCACCATCATGGTAACCATGAGGTCGTCATCACTACCATCACCATCATGGTAACCCTATGGACGTCATCATTACATCACCACCATGGTAACAATATGGACAGCGTCACTACATCACCACACGGATAGCAATTAGGACATCATCCCTACATCACCATAAGGATGACACTAAGGACGTCATTACCACATCAAAACCAGGATTCTAATGTGGACGTCATCACTACATCACCACAAGGATACTAGCCGTAACCGGGAACAATACACACAATGACAAGGGAAGCCCGACATATAAAGAACATATTACTTCTTTCCCGTCATTGCCTTCTTCCTTACACAAGGCTATACCCACCAGCTGGATCTCTCTCTCTCTCTCTCTCTCTCTCTCTCTCTCTCTGCTAAAGGGGGAAATATCTTTCATCACATAAGATTTGCCTCACTGATGAACCTTAGGGTACAGAGATTACTCAAACAGTCTTTCGTATACTTCTCTCTCTCCACAAACAGTCTATCAATATTCAGCAAGCTATAACCCTTAGTCAAACTCTTCTAGTTCAAACCCCCTGCTGGTATGCGGCCGTACTGGTCAACATATAACAACAGCCCAGTAGATCATTAAGAGAATCTTTATATTATTCAAGTTCTATAACATATTCACGAACAAAAGCTACTGCATTGTGCCAGAGAGAACTAGTTCTCAACAGTTCTCTGGGTAAGCTGCAGGCTCACGAGCTACACAGAATTGAAGCGCTTGACAAGATAAAAAGAGAGAAAGAAAACGAAGATAATAAAAGCACAGGATGAGACGAGGGGAAACAATCAAGAAAATACCGATATAAGAGAGATTTTCTTTTATAAAACAGCAATATCATCAAACTATGAGAGAAGCGACGCAGCAAGACAAAGCAAGGATAAAAGATTTTTATTATTACTATTTGTGAGTTACGCGGAGTTTTACACTCGTGTTACCCCGTCTCTTAACCTTGTACATATGTACCATGTCTTTTCTTTATGAATGTATGCATACACACACACACACACACACCAGCTTATGTCAGGTACCCATTTATCGACCAGCTTCGAGGGGAGGATGAACGTCTGGGTGAGGTACAGCCCGACTGCCAAAACCAGGATTCGAACCCATGAGGGTCAGACTCTGGGCAAGCAAGTGCTGTCTCATGGTCAGTAATGCTAACCACTATCCCACGGAGGCCTGTAAAATATTAATGGATAACGAGTGAAGCAATACACATTGATTATAGTTCCCCATGATAGCCTCATCTTTACTCATAATTCTCATACTGAAAATAAACATTATCGCTCCAAAAATTAGGAATTGCAATGACCTCATTAACATAATTCATACATGAAGATCAGGGACAGATACAACATGTTTCTGGCCCCTAAAGTCGTTCATCTTATACAACAGCTGCATCCAGTTTATTGTATATCAGTCTAATATACCTGGCGTGCAACATATCCAGAGTACGATCAGCATACTACATCCAAGGAGCGACATATCATGTGATATGCTCAGTATAACACATCAGGGGTGCAGTATAACCAAGGAATGATCAGTAGTCTGAAGTGCAATAGTAAGGTATGACGAGTACAATACATCAGGAGTCTAGTGTATCCAGGGTATGCTTAGTATAACACGAAGTTCTGTCAACCCCCAAAAAAATTTGAAAGCGCTTAATACATCCAGATCAGAGTTACACATCACACCTATCGTATACACGAAAAACTAAAACCATAATATACCTAGTATAATAGCCAGTATAATACATCCTTGGTATGGTTGGTATCATACAACACGGGAATATAATCAATATTAAAAACCTTGGGAGAAACAAATATAACCATACACTTAAGGTATAATGAAGCTAGATGTACCGAGGATAGGATAAGTAAAATAGGATACAGACAGCATGTTACCCAATATAACATCAGGCAACCTCTCAATGAAACGTATAAATAATCAAATCAATCCCTCGACTTCCACAAGTTCGCCTTGAGAGCCTCACAGAAAACG
Source organism: Panulirus argus (assembly GCA_038088735.1). Taxonomy (NCBI): domain Eukaryota; kingdom Metazoa; phylum Arthropoda; class Malacostraca; order Decapoda; family Palinuridae; genus Panulirus; species Panulirus argus. Next base: position 1,475 of record JAYMFT010058769.1, on the reverse strand, counting down.
AGTCCTGATGCATCTTCGCCGCCAAACACATTTGCCACATCGGGCTAGACACAGTATGAACCATATGCCATTACGTAGCGCGTCCGACCCGTTGTAGGACGTCTGGTAATACTGGACAGAGGAGCTCCTCGCTTAAACTATTGTTTCTGTACATATCATTTTTTCTTTTATTAATAACATCTATTTTGTGTTGTAATCACAGAAACACGCGTCAATTACTGAAAATGCCTTCATGACGAAGTGTTAACACTCTCTCTCTCTCTGTTGTCTGACATACAAACACACACACACACACACACACACACACACACACACACACATATACATCTGGCATAGGTTACGTTATGTGCGTGTGTACGTATGTGTGTTTATCAGTCTGTATAGCTGTGCGCGCGCGCGCGCGCGCGTGTGTGTGTGTGTGTGTGTGTGTGTACATAAGAGTAAAGACATGGTACATATATACAATGTTAAGAGATGGGGCAACACGAGTGTAAAACTCTCTCCCCATAATACACAAAAAAAATTACACGCACACACACACATTGATATATACAAGGGCAGCCCTATACCTACTACTGTGAATGTCATGAACAATCCATGAGCAAGTGCACAGGTAAGCAAGCAAATAGCTCAGTCTTCCTATAGTCATGTGTGTGTCAACAACTATATTACTGTAACGCAACCAACGTGAAGATATTCATCAAAATAATCACCATTAAATACATAATGTATGTCAACTATCTGCAATTCAACCAGTATGTAACTTTACATTACGTAATGTTCAACTAATCACAGCTAAATGTTTTTTTCTTTATGTTGAATGCTCCAGTCAAGACCGGGCCTTAATTGAAATATAAAGAGAATCAAGAAATGGAAAAAGAAAGACAAGGGAATGTAATGACGAATTTTTGAGAAAGTGAAAGACCTGTCTTTTGAAATGTGTCATGTCATAGTTGTTGGGAAAGACATTAGAAGTAAGAGAACTCTCCTCAGGAAAACTTCTTGTACTAATTAGATGTACCTCACTCATGTGCTCATCCAAAGCGTAGAAGTGTCCAGTCCCAACTTGATCTTAGGCTCTTTTGTAGTCAATCATCTACTTAGTATTATGACTACCCAATTATATAATTTCACAAGTACATATTTTCAGCAGAATGGCTGCCTGAATTTAATAAGCCATTCTTTATATATCATTTACGCAAACATAAACACACACACACACACACACACACACACACACACGTGGTGTAGTGGTTAGCACTGCTGAACATGAGACCACGTGCGAACACGCGATCGGCCCAGCATGGGTGGGAATCTTGAAGTCGGCCATCACCTGACCCAAGTTTCATCTTCCACTAAGGGCTAGTCGACAAATGGGTACTTGGCTTAGGATGGGGAATAAAGGAGTATGTGTATTATATATATATATATATATATATATATATATATATATATATATATATGGGAGAAAGAAT
>JAYMFT010058768.1:0-29431 GCA_038088735.1 Panulirus argus | reverse complement strand
CACTCACTACCCTTCCTAATCTGCCCACCTCCCACCTTTCTCATGCCACATGTATCTCTTGCACATTCCATCACTGCTTCCCTGAATACATCCCATTCCTCTTTTCTCTCTCTTTTATTTGGAAGTTCCAATAATTTGGAATGAAAATAAAAATATGTACCAACTGGCAATGCAGCCCTATGCTTAGCTGTTTACAAGTGATTAAACTTGCACTAATTAGCCAAAACCAATTCTGAACTGGATTCTTACAATTAAATTCTATCAAGAATAAACACATGTATAGTAACACTAATTGTCAAACTGATCTTACAGTAAAGTGGTTTCTAAAGTCCCAGGTTTACTAAAATACACCAGACAGACAAATGGGACAGAGTAACAATTTAGCTAGATAAGCTAACACTTCAAGTCAGTGTCATGTGAAAGAACTTTAAAGGGTCGGCATAATGGAAAATTGAATTTCACAAAAAGCAAGTAAACATCTTAGAGTGCTGAAAACAAAAGCACACTGTACAGTAATAAATCAAAGTAACTGAATATCCACTGAATATTATTTCAGGAAAACATTCTTATAATTTAATGAATTCCACTGAGCAACAAAACTACATATAGTACAGTAATTGTATTCAGAATATATTCATGACAAATTTCATGCATGTGGTACGTTGTACATCAAGGAGTTTAAGGGAAAACAATCAAAACGAAAATCTATAGTATTACTGTCATAATTTTCACGTTTAGTATTGCATTTAGTTTAAAAACAGTTTCATAAATTTCACTGACCCGTATCATATACATTTTAACTAAAGTGAATCTTAAAACTATACATTCCATAATTTTTCTTTCAGTGGAAGTTTTTCTGCAGTGAAATATTGTTTATAATTTTCTTTAGAATCCTTTTAAGAGATACTCATCAACAACTGTCTCTTATATTGAATATGCATATCATTCAGTAGTAGCCTAATATAAAGACATAGTCATTGAAATGTTGGCTTCATATGCAAGCAATTACATCAAATGGTTGGTAATACCATTATCAATATTAAGCAATTTACAATGAAACTGGCATTCCAACCACATTGCAAATATCTTATAATATGGCATCCCCACCATATTCTGAGATGGCCTGTTAGATTTCTATATGTATTAATGCAGATACATAGTTCTTACATGTCCACAAACAATATTTTCCTTACATCACAGTTAGGGATGTGCAATGAAGTTCATTAAGAGTGCCTAACTGTTAGTAATTTGTAAAGCATGCCTCAGAATAAGTTAACAGCAAATATAAACATTAGCTAAGAATGATGATCTTGCTTGATGGACATATGTTCAATAATTAATACTACTTTTGCAAACATTGCTTTTAAGAGAAGCCTTTCAGTACAAAATGCTGATATAAAGCTAACAAAGAAATTTCTATGATTAAAGTCCATACTATTACTGTTTTAATCTTGGCAATTACTGTACTACCAGTTACAAAGAGATGTTACGAATTTCCAGCTAACTGCACCTTAGGCTTAAAAATAGAGAATGTTCTTTTCTATCACCCTTAAAGTTCAGTCTAGTCCTCCCTAAAGACTAATGGTGCAAAGAACACTGATGCTATGCAAAGCTGGTGCACACTGGGGACCATTACATGCTTTCAATACATTATAAGCCCTTACTCTCAGCATAAAATGTTGCAACATGCCATTTCTGAATATTTCTTTATAATCCTACTGCAAAAATCATCAGACCTTAGCTTTAGAATCTTATCAAATGAAACTAAAACTCTGAATACAGAGAAAGAGAATTAAAGCGAAAATATATTATAAAATATCTGTACATTCTTTAAATATGTAGTTATTCTAACCAACAATATATCAAAATAAGCTCAAAAGACCCAAGAATCCATGCTAAATTCAGCAATTCTGTAATGCTGGGGGAAAGAAACACAACAGGAAAAGAATTAAGACACAGATTTCATTGGGAAACATTATATAGGCCTTCTCTTATAATACACCCTTACCTTTTACAGAGAGAGAGAATGATGGGGAAAACACACACATTCAAAAAGATAAAAGATAAAAAGCAATGCAAAAACATAAAAAAGCACACACACACACACACATTAGTAAAATGTGAGAAAAGATGTAGAGAAGTAATGTACTTCCATATTACTATTAAGTAACAATAAATGCAGAAAATTTGAAAAAATATTTAACAATTTGTATGACTGTAAAGAAATTTTAAGAGATGTGGTTTCAGGAGTGTAAAAACATACAATCATACAAACAGACACAGGCACACACAAGTGTAAAACTCCCTCCCCATAGTGTACAAATACGTAATTACCAATACGTAATTAATCACACACATACACACACAAAAGTTTATGTTGTACGATAGTAGAGAATGTTCTAAAGATGGGGTCCCATGAGTGTAAAACTCCCTCCCCATACAGTACAAATATGTAATCATATACACACATACATACACACGCACACACACACACACACACACATGCAAACATCCACACACAGTATACACAGATAAATACACTCACATTTACATAAATTAAGACAAGTTAGATTTAACTTTTTTTAAATACACAGGCAACACAAAGTTTCACTCAATGAAAACTGGTAAGGTTTGATGTACCACTTCAGATAATCAATTTGACACCTCTTATTACCAAACATTATAATAATAAAATGAAAAATAAATGTGTTCTGGACTTGTTAAAGGCTAATTCTTACAACTACAGAGTAGGCCAATGAGTAAGAGAAATGAGGAGCAAGCTCCCACTATGGAAATAACAGGCCACATCCTAATGATATCTAAGGGGTAATTCCACCATCTGAACGTAGGATAGATCATCTTGCAAGGACCACTGATCACTACCATCTCTTAAAGAAAAAAGCTCATGTTATAAACCATATCTGGATTAAACAAACACAGTCAAACCTGTTATTTCTACAAAGCCCCAAAGTACACCACAAGGAATATAGAAGGAATGAGGGGAAAAAAGTGGCTTGTTCACTGAACTCCACAGGAAGGAGTTTTTCATGAGTTCAAAACTCATTTTGTTCCTGACAGGAGTCAGTCTCTGATTATGAGAAATAAGGAACTCTCAAAGTTACTGTAAAAGTAAAGTGGTGAACATTAAAGCTTAAACTTTTCTTTTAGTAGCATAACTCTGACAAAATCCAGACCAGTTATGGATTTTACATCATCAAATTGTTTAAATGCTGGGAAATACCTGCATAAAGTTGATGAATATCAGAATTATAGCTTCCAATCTGTGACTGGGGTTAAGATGAAGGTTAATGTGTTACTCTTAACGATGGATAGATTAACAATGGTTGATTCATGGATGAATGCTGGACAGATAAAGGATGGATGGACAATGGCAATGGACAAAGCACTAAATATCTGCATTTGCTATGGAGGGTAGAATAAAAAGTAAGCACAGATAAAATGACATTAAATTTGTTGAAAAGAAGGTGCTACAAAATTGCAGATGGAGAAAAAATGGATGTGAAATGAATAAACAAACTTAGAGGCTGTAAACTTTGCTCCTTTAAAAGCAGGTAGTGACCCACTTGAGGTGATTCTGTCCTTCAGGATTTATGATGGAATTACTCACTAGTTATTACTGGCATCTGACATTGTTTCCAAAGACAGTAGGGCTATCTCACACTTCCCATGCTCAACAGCCAACTCATGTTTGAAAGAAAAACCTATTCAAATACTTCTATACGATAATTGAATGACTTTAAAGAAACAAAATGACAAATAAAAGGGCAAGTAGTTCCTTAGTTTGCATCTAATTGTTTATCAGAGGTACTTGACAAAATAATTAATTTCCACAAATAATAATGTAGATTCAAACTACTGAATCAGTCATGAATTCATAGGTGGTCAATTAAAAATTCTGTCTTTATTCTCTCTATGAGTTAGCTGGTTGCGGGAGTAAGGTACAACATGCAGTAATGGAGGTACCTCTTCTGCTGACTGGAAAAGAGAAAAGTGTGATTGGAAGATTAAGACGCAGTTCGCTGGACCAGTCTGATAACTAAACAAGGGTTAAACTGCACTAAGACTTAAAATGTCAGTCAGCTGCAAGAAAGCAAGAAATTCTAGACCTCAGCAAAATGAATTATTGTTAGAGCATTAATGTTTAGAAGAATTTGTGTAATCTATAGGTTTTGTGCAGCTTTGGTTTTATGGATTATTGGGTTCTGTACAATCATAAGGGTAAAATTCTTCACAAAGGACAGTATAGTGTATAAACATTTCCAGACCATTAATCTAACCTGCATGCTCTTGAAACACTTAACAAAAGCCTGTATAACTTATTTTTCAACGATTACTACTATGGAACCTCACTATTTTGCACCTAACCTAAAGAAAGAATGTGCAAATACTAAACAACTGTGAATCAAAGATACAGGGTTAGGAGCTTTACTTAAGTTTAAGCATTCAGCAATGCTCTTATGAATATTCATGTGATAATATCATCTTACTTTATAACTTCACCCAATGTCCCAAAATTAACTGCAGCTTAGATGCCTTTTTCTAGACCTTTCTCCTAGGAATATAGTTAATCATGTTACTCTTCACTTAAGCTTTCATAACTAACCTGTTATTATCAGTGAAAATTAGTTGAAGAGCTACCAGTTCTCATGTTTCATTTTCCCATTATATATGCCTTATAAGGAGTGAATAAAGATGAGTTTTAGAAGACTGTCATGCAAAGTATTGAGATATTGCTGTATTTATAAATTCTGCTACAGTTAAAGCAAACATAACTTTTGGCATATATAAGATACTTATGAGACCTGCATGAAAACACTACATATTTTACAATATGATTATAATTAGTATAATTTAAGATCCAAAATAAAATTAATACCTAAATCATAATTCTACAACAGATTTGAATATTTCTATTATAATTCTAGAACACATTTTGAACATTTGTTTCATTTAAAGAATGCATCTGAATTCTATAATCAAAAATATATTCAGACTCAAATGATTTTATATATACCTTTAAGTATACGTGTTACATGGTTATATACACATGAGAAAATGTTGGTTTTGAAGGAAGAAAATACCACAGGCATAGCTCTATGAGCATCTGAGAAAGTACTTGCTCTGTGGGGGAGGTTTACCCTTTCACTGCTAAAGTACAAATTGGGATTCCTGAATTAATAAACACTGTACAAGGCATTGGAACATAAATATTAGTGTTCATGTTATCCGTTGCCAACTACCATATCACTTATTTTTCCTTTCAATGAGTTTGTGTCCCTAAAGATGTTGGAGAGAGCAGTACAACAACTTTGGAATGTCATGGCAACAGAGGAAAACAGATAATTTCATGGATTTAGTGGATAGCACTGACTCTAATGAACTGAATGAGATCATCATATGAACTCATGAGTGCTAACACAAACACTAATATAATGGGGAGGAGGTCGCAGAAACAGTGAAATATCCAGAGGTTACATAAATAGAATACTAAAGGGTCTTGACCCATGTAAGGCTCATGGTCCTCATGAAATATTTCCATATGTGATGAAGATGTGTGCAGATACACTTGACATACCACCCAAAAAGTTGTTTAAGATGTTGCCAGAAGCAGCTTATGTGCACAGGGAGTGGAAGAAAGCAAACATCATACCTATCTATAACAAAGGTGACCAGGAGGATGTGCTGAATTACTGACTGGTTTCCCTGAGACACATGCTCTGTAAAGTACTGGAAAAGATAATCAGAAAGAATATGGATAACTTCTTGCTGAGGAGAAACGACATAAGTTTTGGATAGCATGGATTCAGGGAAAGAGGGTTGTGTGTAAGAAGCTTCCTAAATTTCTATGAGAGAGTGAGCTGCATTTTGATTGAAAGAGAGAGCTAAGTGGATTCTATATCAGAACTGCCAGAAAATATTCTACACCACATACAAGGGTGGTAAAGAAGTTGGATATCCAGGAAGGAATATGGGGGAGAATACTTTGACTGATGGATTGGACTTCCCCCTGAACATGTCTGTGGATGATGCCAAGGTCATATGAGAAGAAATCACAGAGCAAGGTGGATTCCATCAACTTACAAGGGGACCTAAAAAAACTCAAAAGTTGGTCTGATACATTGATGATGAAATTCAACCCAATCAAATGAAAAGAAATGAGGATGAGACATTGTGAAAGAAGGCCTCAAGATGAATAATACCTATAAGTAAACAAGCTGTAGGAATATGTATGTAAGAGGGACATGGGACTTAACATCATCACTAACCCACTGGAAGAGTCTGACAAAAGATGAATAATAAAGACAAGGTTATATGCTGGCAAATATCTGAACAAAATTTAAGTATACATATAAAGAAACATTCAGCAAGCTGTTCACATCGTACAGTAGACCAACATAGGGAATGCTTCTAAACTTTGGCCATGACAATTAAGTACAAAGAACTAATAGAAAATGACCATATGTCTTATGAGGGTCAAACACGTGTGAATATCCTCATTGACACACAACATTTTGAAAGCTAAAATCAACTGTTTCCAGCTCCCACTGAGCAAGTATTCTTTCAGATACTCATAGGGTTCTGTCCCTTGGTGAAGAAATAAACTTATGGATGAGTGTAATGGTAATGGATGGAAAAAAAAAAAAAAGCACAGATTGCAGTACGTTGGCAACACATGAAAGTAGCTACATGGTAAAATTTATGCACATATTAACTACTTCATATTTTATTCTGAAAAGGTTAGTTGCAACTCTTATAATACAAACCAAAACACTGGCAATGTCACATGCTTAGTTTTCATTTTATTCATAACTTCCCCTTCCCTTATTCCTTAAGCCAATCATATCATACCTTAAGCACAGAAAGCACCTGCTGGTTTAACTTCTGCAGATAATCTAATCTACATAAACAGTTTTAAGTTAGTTCTCACTGCAAGTGTCTGATTATCAAATTTTGTCACGCTTGATTACAAGTACTCTACTTACATTGCTGAGCAAACATAGATGGAAAATCTATCAGTCGAATACAATTCTTTAATTAAATTTCATAAATGAAAACTACAATTCCATAAACAATAAACAATTTCTTGATTTTATAAATAATGATGCAATGTGGAGAGCACTACATGCTGACAGCACAAATCTTATACTGTTTCACAACCTAAGTACACAACTCTCGCATTCACACTCAAAGATCATGTATTTTCTAAGACTTTCTCCCCCATTTCAATATCAACTACAAGGGAAATAGTTGATTAACTCTCTGGATGCACAATATTAAGCATGCTGTTTGACTATTCTTCACAGCAGTGAAAAAATGAACACCACAATGAATGTAATGCCATCTATGTTCACCAGAGGGAGCTGAAGAGTGCTGCCAGACACCCACACCTTTATGTTACCAAACTGACACGCCCAGAGAATACTTTTTTTGTGTGTGTGTGTTTTATGAAAATTCTATAGTAACATATTCTATTTTCATGTATCTTTTTTCTTACATAGGACAGTGCAACATCAATGCACTGATACTGTGTAATATGGTAACAGCTTTTCTGTCGTGGCCACCCTGTCGAGGGAACTTTCTCTGAGGATTGGAACGTTGGTGACAGAAAATATTTTATTCAGATCATATTTTCATATGTTTGTGGTAAGGAAATTACATTACTGTACTCTGCATGTTGGCTAACCTGACATCAAACTGAATAACTCCAACATCTTTTGTCATTATTTTTCCATGTGGTGAAAAAGTTTGTGAGCATATATATGGGAGTACTGTGAAGACTTCTGAAACTAGAAATGCATGGGTTAAGCTTCTGAATATCTTATGGCCTTTACGGAATCAAATGGGCCAATTACCATATAATTCATTTCAAAATGTATTCATGCAAAATTTCAATGATGTTTTGATAAAAACCATATTTTTATCACAAAAGTTATTTTCAGTCAAATTACCACCTGATATGGAAAATTTGGTATTTTTTCATACAGAAAGAGTAATGAAAATGTAATATGAATAACTTCACTTTTCACTGCAAAATGAATCTTTAGGGAATTGGCCCTGGAAACAAAGTATGCATCCAAATGGTTAAAAAAATCTTTGCCTCTTACTGCACTGGGTAACTCATCTTCATCATTCTCTATAAACACCCTCAAATACAAATGCTCACATTTTGATTTCTCAACTGTCATTCCATCTAACCTTTAGCTGATATCTTTGTAATCTTTTTGTAATCAGAGTAATTTACATGCCATTAGTTTCAAACCACATCAAAATTCTGTTCTCTATCAACCATATCTTTTCCAGCTCACTTTTACCCATGCCTTACTGTCAAATGAACCCAATAACTTTATCCTGAGATGAGTAAGTCAAATGCTTGCACTCCTGTTATCCTACAATTCTATCTGTCTAGGGTATTAGCATTAAGAGTAACAACACACCAAATGCTTCTTAGTCTGCACTCATATCTTTCCCAATACTCTATGCAGCTCTCTCATGGTTTCCTTCTTTTTCATTTCCCTATCAAATAACCCAATCCTTATTCTTTACATCTATTCTGTTCATATGTGTTGCATGATTCAGAAAATTTTAATGTATATCATCAATTATTTACTGAACTGTATTTCAGAAACAAACACTTAATCATTAACCCTTTGTACACTGCTATTTCCATTGTATGTTGTTAGTACCCAATCTGCTATACCAATAATGCTTCTTAGTATTCATTACATTGGAAAATTACATGTCTTTTTTTTTTTTTTGGGGGGGGGAAACTAGGGAGACATGGAGAAAATATAGTACAGTATTACTGTGATGCACTAAATTTTGTAACTTGAGATGTTGCTGATGGCAGCATACTCAAAGCCACACAAGGAAGATAAACTAGACCGAAGCATGAGTACTATTAAACAAAAGTATTTGTTAAATCCTAAAGACCTCTTTTGCTAATCTTATCTAATAAGAGAATACTCCAGTTAGTCAAAGTAGAAGCCACTCTCCTCACATCATATGCTCTCAAGTAGACTGCCTTACTTGTGAAAAAAAAAAAAACAACTTCATGATCCAACCAGATATTCATCTTGCTGGTTAATGTTTAAAGTGAAAGAATTTTTTTTGAACTAGCTTTCTGAGAAAAAACTTTAAAAGTCTTCTCAGACTTAAAAGGATGAGGTTAAGGAAAAACTTTCAAGGAATGTACTGAAACTATAGTTCCTTTATCCAACAGGCTCATATCTAGCATGAAAATTTGGGTCTGGATTAATCTCTACTCATAAGAGATAATCTTTTATTTTAGTAGATTCTTAAACCTAAACAATGTAAGAGTATTACTAACTCTTTTCCCTGCTCCACTCTCAAATCTATAATGAAATTTTCATATGAAGACACTGAATTATACTACCCATAAATTAACATAGTAAAAGATCCACAATATTCAACAACTCTCACTCTGAGAAAGAAGAGCAAGACACAAGTTTCCTTAAAGAGATCTCAACAATCTACTCCACACAGGGTCAGAAACAATGTAAATCACCAAACCAGAGGGTCCACTAAAGCATTCTTATATTCAGCAGGTGTTACTAGTTTCATTCATGTAATCACAAAGAACAGAAAAACTCTAAACAATTAAATCAAGTTACACCAGATTCTTTTTAAGTTCTTAGAAAGGCCAAAGGATTACCAAACCACATGGCACTGCCTCTGTTGGAAGGCCAAACTAAGTAAATGACCATCTGTTGAAAATCTATTTTTCTTTTTTTATGCTGAAGGTTCCAGTCAAGGACTAAAGTCCACATCAAGGCTGGGCCCTAACTGAGATATAGAGAGAATTAAGAAATGAGGGAAAAAAAGACAAGGAAAGTATTTACGAATTTTTGAGGAAGTGAAAGAGCTGTCTTTTGAAATGAGCCAGGTCATAGTTATTGGGAAAGACATGAGGAGGTATAGAGTTCCAAAGCTTTAACGTGTTAGGAAAGAAGCAGTTATCAAAACGGCAAATCCTTGAGTTGCCGATGGCCACACAATAATCAAGTGACGAAGCAGCTTGCCAAGTATTCCATGGTCTAGCTAGTGGTGGGGGAGCACAAGCAGCCAGCTCTCAGGAGCAAAAGCAAAAGTAATGCCTATAGAAGGGGGAAAGTGAACCAACACTGCGGTGTAGGGCAAGGGGGTCAAATCTGGAAGTTAGCCTGGGACAGTTTATTAATTGGATTGCTTTTGACTTAACTCTGTCAAGTAAGGAAACAGAGCTAGAACCACCCCAAATGTGGGAGCAGTACTCCATACAAGGATGAATCAATCCCTTGCATAAACGAAGCAACTGTTCAAAAGAGAAAAAGTTACAACATCTAAACAGGACACCTAGTTTCTAAGAGGCAAACTTAGCTATTCTCTCTTCTAAACATCACTTTGAAATAATTCAGAGATTCTAAAGCCTAAAATTTGATGAAGGGACCCTTGTAGGTGGAGATGACTCTATGACACTCTAAGGTATCCTTGCAAAAGGTACTGGCAAATAAGTGGCAGCTTCTTCCACCAAGGTTGATTTATCCACTTCTGGGTTACTAGAATTACTAAACCTCAGAGATTTATCTTCTCAAGGATACTGACTAAATAAAGAAATTTGAGTCTATACATTACACAGAAACAAACATCAGTTAGAGAGAACTAGCCTCCATAGCTATAAGATCCACTTGAGAACTCACTCTTAACTTTAAGAAAGGATCTACTTGAAGCTCCATGACCATGGTATAGTGTTAGTTAATATATAAAGCCACCAGTGAGGGATGGTGAAAGAGGCAAGGAACAGGTTGAGGAAGTGTGGAGGAGGGTGAGTCTCAGACACGAATTCAATAATGATTCTTATCATTATTTATGAAAAAATAAATCAAAACATTAACTTCCTGTATATGGATGTAAGATAGCCCTAAAGAAAATGCATAATTTCCCAGGCAGAGGTGGAGGTAGAGGAAGCCTTGTGACCCACATTCACTAAATAACATCCCAGTATCTATAGTTACTATTTTCACATATTTACATTTATCTTTACACATTTGCAAATTTATAATTAGTTACATATTTACACATCAAAATTACTTCCAGAGACCTGAAGTTTCTGTAATAAGCAACACTTAACATCTACACAAATGTCAAATTATTGGCAGGCTGTTCTATAGAAGCCTGTGAAAAATAGCACTCATATGATTGACTCCAGATGTTTAAGGGCTAAAGGTTAAACAACTCAAAGATATAGTGCTGCCCACTGAAAATTGGACTCTTGAAACCGTTTCACATCATTTAGAAAGAGGTAGAGCTAGGTCATCATTGATTATCTTCTACTGGTGTGTCTACAACTCTGAGTCTGTCCACATTCCTACTTTTATGCAACCCTTTGGTAGACCCACATGAAGTCTCTGACACATGTGTCCAAACCATCATTAGTTCTACAGGAGCTATTCATGCCATGGGTCTCTGCTGCCTTTCCTTGTTGTACCACCATTCTAGAGCTTCACAAAGCTCTTGTGGGAAATCTCTTATAACATCTCTTTCTTCACTGAATCATTGTATGTCATAACAGAATTGAACTTTCCATAAGACTAACATGTGTTAAAGTGTCATACAGTTAATCTGAAGGTTCAGCCAGCCAGATGCTCGTCATTTTGGTATATAAAAGATAAAATGTATGTTCATGTAATTTACCAATGGAAATAATAAAGTTCCTACGGCAACCCTTATCAATCTACAAAAAGAAAGTGACTCCTTTAATAATTTTTTCTACAGCAAATTGTGCAAACTGTGGTAAAATATACAGTTCAAATTACATACTATTAGCTTTGAAGGCAAACCTTATGACAAAATCATATCTAGAAATAATGAAAAAATAATGAAAATTACTTTAATTCTTAAACTCTTTTTCCTTTTCTGTTTTTCTTTGAGGTAGCATCAGATACGGGCAACTGAGCTCGAGGAAAAATCCTCACTTGGCTCTTTCTTCTGTTCCTTCTTTTAGAATCTAAGTGAAGGGATGGATCTCCATCCTCCCATTCCTACTCCTCTTAGCTGCCTTTTCTGATATGTAGAAGAAGTATAATTGCAGTAGTACTCCTTGCCCCCTTTGTTCACACATTAAATAAAGAAGAATGTAAATATAAATACATTTTGTTTCTTCTCGAATGCATTTTCTGGTATGGTAGATTGGACTTTATTGGCAGTCCAGCTCAGAGTGCCTTACTTTTAAAAACCAAAGTAAATTATCTTTTTATACACAATTCATGTTATTTCAGTTGTTTACAGCCACCAATCACAAAGCATCCAACATATACAGGCACTCCTTAACTTTCAATAAATTCTTACATACATGTGATATTTCATTACAAATTTCATGCACTCACATACAAAAAGGCAAAATTTTACACTGTAACTGAAAGTGCAGTTATCAACTAATCCTAGAATTTAAAAATATTTCTCAATATATCAAATCTTGATCAGCATACATGTCTGATTTATTCAATTGTTATACAATGATTATATTGCATATGAATAAAAAAAATAGCATCAGAATCTCCCCATTATCTGCTTAACAATTATTCTCATAGTTATAACTTAATGTATATACCCTCATTTTTCCAAAAACTCCTATACTGAAACAAGGAGGCTGCATTCACTAAATCCACTCCATGGAAAAAAAGTATACATTTGCACTAATGAAAAAAGTAAGCCTTTCTTAATCATGTTTACAAGACACTATCCTTCCTATCTCTGCATCTCTCATGCTTCCACACATATCGCATGAAAGCACTTACCATTTCACCCTCCTCCTCCTCTAGCATCTCTCCAGGCATTTCATCCAGTCCTCGTGTTTTGTCAGACTTCACTTTCTGTAAAACATCTCTTGCATATTACAGCACCTACATTTCATTTAATGTCTTTGTATAACCATTATCCCAAAACTAACATGATATCTTAATATTTCATTAGCATTTATGATGAGGTTTCACCATTATACATACAAAAGTGCTAAATCAAAAATAAATTTGAAAAAAGGAACAACAGAACTAGGTCACAGACAAGAGACTAAATGCCTCATTGACCCTTACAATTAGTAAACAAACTGTAAAAATGGGAAGATAAAAAGAATGTTGAGAAATAAATGTATACAGTGACATCTTTCAAACCTGGTCTAACTGGTGTACGATGATGTCAGGCTTGGGAATAACTCCAGGTTTGGGAGATAGTAATGTACCATAATTCGAGTATATTTTTTGCGAGTCTATATGGCCAATATGTAAACAAAATTGTTACCTCAAACATATAGTATTTCAATCTGACCTAAAAATAATTATCTTACCCATTTATAGCAACAGTAGTGATAATGGACAGTGGTTGGGGGGTTAACAGACACAGTTTGGAAAAGGAATCATGTAAAGATTACTTAATACTGGTGAAAAAGGGTTACCCATCATCATACCAAATTTGGTATAGTGATGGGTAACCCTCTTTCACCAGTACTAAGTAATCTTTACATGGAATTCTTTAAAAACAAAATTACATGGGGATATCTTACTCTCTAAGGCAATTTGGTGTAGGTATGTTGATGAAACTCTTTGTGTTTGGTCAACAAACGAGAATGTACAAACATTTCTCCCTGTACCTAACAATTTAGTACCTTCTATCAAATTTACTGTGGAATTGGAAAATAATTGTATGTTATCATTTTTAAATTGTATGATCCATAGGGATAGAAACATGTTTAAGTTTAGCATGTACAGAAACCTGTCAGTGTTTGTTCTTATATTCATTATTACTCAGCTCATCATGACAGAATTAAACTATCATCATTCCTGTCGATGTTCCTTGGGGCATTATGTGTATGCAGTCGAGAATTTATCAATGATGAGTTTGAGAAGATATATTCTATTCGATCTAAGTTGAAGTATTCTAGATCTTTCACTGATAAATCTCTAAGTCGGCAAAGAAATCATTTTATAGAGTTAAACCCAAACCTCCCCTTGATACCAAGAACCTTTTAGTTCTTCCTTTTAGTGATAATTTTACATTACTTTCCAGGCTGATTAAACCTTTAAAGCAATTTTAGCCTTCAGTGATAACAATACTATTAAGAATATCTTAAACAAAAACTCACCAGAATATTCTGTGAGCTGTGTTTACAGAATACCTTGTAAAAATTGTAATATGTTTTATGTTGGGCAGTCTGATAAGGATCTTTATGTTAAACTTAAGCAACATAATATAGTACAAGAACAAGAGAAGAATCAAATGCTTTGTTTAATCATGTTAAAAATTATGACCATTGTACTGACTGGAGGAATGCTAATTCAATTATTAACTGTACCTCCTTTACTATGAGAAATACCACTGAATCTTCTATTATCAAATACACAAAGAATTATAACATTAATATTAGTGAAGGTCTATACAAACTTGATAGTTCTGGTGCAGACAAAATTTGTATACAATTCTCTTTCCTGTCTACATAAATATAAATTAATGACAGGCATTATGCCAGACATGAACACCACCAACCCAAACACCATCATCCAGTAATGCTTGTTTACAAACAGCGTCTTAGCTACATATCTTCCTTGTACATCAACTGACTGTTTTAGATCTTCTATTTCATTCTTGTACCTCCCCTGATGATGCGATCAATACATGAAAGTGCACTTGGAAACTTATCGTGTTTCATTTTCCTTGTTGTTTTATGCATATACTAGATCATGAGCACCACAGCAACCTCTTGCAATATATATATATATGTAGCGTTAATGGGATGGCCTTGATTAGGGCATCAGTTGTCCGTGTCATCTCTGCTAACTTAGAAAAACAAAGGACCATCAATAAATCAAAGGTAATAACAGGAAATATTGCAAAAAAGGGACCAAATAAGAATATGTGAATGCCTACCAATGTTTATATAATGCAATACCAGAAGAAATAAAAAATTTATGTGAAGTGACCACAGAAACATTCAAAGGAAGATCAGACTCAAATTTTAAGGCCCGAGGAGACAAACAACTATGGCAGTGGAATAGCTCCCCCCCCCAAAAAAAAAAGCAATTTCCTGCGATAGTGAGGTAGCATCAAGAACAGATGACTGAGCCTCAGAAAAAAAATCCTCACTTGGCTGGCATATCTGTTCCTTCTTATGGAAAAGTAAAACAGGAGGGGAGGATTTCTAACCCCCCAATTCCCAACCCTTTCAGTCACCTTCTACAACACACAAGGAATACGTGGGAAGTATTCTTTCTCCCCTATCCCTTATATATACATATTTTTTTCATACGTATTTGGCATTTCCTGCATAAACGAAGTAGCATAAGGAACGGATGATTGAGCCTTTGAGGGAAAAATCCTCATCTGGCCCACTTCTGTTCCTTCTTTTGGAAGAGTAAAGCTGGAGGGAAGGATTTCAAGCCCCCAGCCCCCATCCCTTTTTGTTGTCTTCTACGACAGGCAAGAAATACGTGGGCAGTACTCTTTCCCCCCAAGCCTTAGGGAGACATATATTAAGCAAGATCTATGAAAAAAGGAGGAATTGTGGAAGAAGGAAACTACACCCAGCACACAAATTGTGTGGTGAATGCTGTGTGTGCTAGTCCTGCCATCAAGGAATAATCTCATCAGAAGTACTCTGAAATGTAAAGATTAAGGAAGGGATGATGACTGTTTTAGTAAATGTAGCCACCTTGGAAGCTGGTTGGGGTCATCGAACACAACTCTGAAACAGGACCAACCAAGGACTCATCCCCACCAAGACTGGTTCAGCTTTGTCAAAGGATAGAATTGAAATGTGAAAAGTTATTGGACATAAAAAGACTCTTTAAAAGCAGCAGGAGGGTCACTGGACACAGTCTGAGAAGAGACCACTGAAGAATCATCCTTACCTAATCTAATTCAAACTGGTATAAATATATCAGGGGAGATGAAAATGAGAAGTTAAAGAATGAACAACAAATATTCAGGCAAAAACATCGATCTTGGAAGGTGGCAACAGTCACCGACAAAATTTTCAAATGGGAATATCCAAGGAATGTCCCAACAAAGTTTAGTTTTCACTGGCCGAGTACTTTAAGAGAAGACTGAAATACAAAAATTAACAAATGGATGATGACTAATTTTATCAGCACTAGTAATCTTGGATGGGGTCAGGGTCACTGGACATTTTTTAAGTGGAAACAGCAATCCCTACTAAGATTGGTTCAAAATAGTTCAGTAGTTTCAGGTGTAAAGACTGAAATGTGAAAAGCTAATGGATGGAAAATAACAATGGACAGATAATGGATGATGGATGCCAAGTGTTTGCAATAGCTCATAGAGCTATATGCCAAGTGAAGTAACAACTAGAGGCTCTAATGAACCTCTATTGTTCCCCTGACTTCAAATCTTTAACAACAGCATCCAAAGACCATCCCTGCCAAGATTGGTTCAAAGTGGCCCAGAAGTTTTAAAGGAAAACTTTGAAATACGAGAAACTAATAGATGGATGAAAATGATGGATGACAGACAACAGATGACAAATGCCATGTGATAGCAAAAGTTCAAAAGGCTTTTGAACAGGTTAACCAAAAGTAACTGGTGGCTTATACGGGCCTGTGCTGCTCACCTGGTTTCAATTTCTTGTTACAGAGGCCATTTCGGATGGTGGCTGGATGGGTTATCAAGCATAATTATGAATAAAGACTTCCTATGAACCATCCCTGCTATGTCTGGTTACAAATGGCCCTGCAGTTTCAGAGGTCAAAATTGAAAAGGTAACAGACAGACAAAAATGATAGATGACAGATGCTAAGTGATAGCATACGCTCCCACGGCCTTTGACCAGGTGGCTAGCAATAACAAGTGGCTTATATGAGTCTTCATGGCATACCTGACTTTTAATTTTGGTAACTGGCCATCTTGGATGGTGTTTGGGTAACCAGACACAACTCTGTAAAGGAACCATCCAAAGTTCACCCCTCCTAAGTTTAGTTCCTAAATGACACTGACAAACAACAGAGGATGGATGATGGATGCCACGTGATGGCAAGGCTTATATGAATTTTGGGTATGTGAGCTAAAAAGTGATGGCTTAAAAATACAAGGCCTCTGGCCTGATTAGCTAAAAATCTAGATCATTGTGCTCCAAGCAAAATATTGGGTGGCCACTCCTGAGGAAAAAAAAAAAAAAAAAAAAAAAAAAAAAAAAAAAACTGTACACACTAACTCACTTCTGGTCAGCAATTATATCTCAAATTTACATCTGATACTAATAACTTTGACCATCATTTCTCAAATTTCTCAATATCTAAACATTTATCATCCAAATGCTTGATATAAAATCCATGATCCAGTAACATGCAATGGTCAGGCCTTTCTAACTTGTTTGTTAAATTCCAAATTAAAAGAGTTCCTAAATATTACATAAGTCACATATCACCATCCAACTTTTTCCACATGAACTTCTGGTTTTTGTCATCTTTACAACACACAATTCTCAAGCCCTGCCTTTCATTTAGACAGAGTTAAGTCATATTTCAGATCTTTTTTAAATGCTGCAGTACTTCCTAGATTGTGGTAATGAACACTGTCTTTTATCTGAATTACACTCATCCCCATGGGGAGAAAATCAAGACATGGGCACTGTCGTACCTTGGGTAATCAAATGTTCCAGGGTCAACTCTCTGCTTACATATGACTCTTTGAGAAACTATTTTCATTTCTAGTTCACTATGGTACCATGAACAGGGAAGGGGCCTTTCCTGGTGGTCAAGCATGCACAACAGTCAAAGCAACTGCACTTATAAAGGTTTGGTTCTTTTCACATTATGCAGATCTACCAGTGATCATTAGGTTGAATCATATTCAAAAGCAGATCATACGAGATATGACAGTCCGTTGTAATCACCCTTGTGAAAATGCCTGGATTCATTTCCTAGGCAAGGTGCAACATATGACAAGTCTTCTTACCCTCAACTGCCTCTGTTCATCTAGTAGTAAAAGGTACCCAACATGACAGTCAGCAGAAGACTCTCAGCAGAGGAAGGGCTCTGAAATGAGCTGACAGGCAGGCAGCTATCAATCTGGATAAATATAGGATATGGATGGGTACAACTATTCCATCCTAAGCTATCCCTTAAATGGTGCATCATTAATCAAAAAATGCATGGGAATTATGTATATGTGACTAAAATGAAAAGTACAAACTGACTAACCTTCTTCAGTCAATCTATAGTTATCATATAATACTCATAAACCAGAAATACAAAATATTTCATTCCTTAATCATACATTTGATCACTACATCTCTGATATCTTAACAGTTATCGCAACAGAGGGCAATACAATAAGTATGCAAAATGCTGATAATAATTACTGTTCTAATGCATGTACATGTAATTCCCCAATATTTTAGAGAATAAATATGACAAAAAAAATTCATGGAAAGTTTGTAGATGAGCATTAAAGCTCCTCCCACCTCATGGACTCAGATATTACACTGCCAAGCCAGCAATTGGGCCAGGAATAAAAAGGCAAGATTCGGCCTCTTGGCTGCAAATCAATAAAGGAAAAAATTTTTGTTTGGGCAGTGCTTCAGTCAAATTCAGAGCTTTCATTACAAGAAATACAATGCCGAAAATAAATATTCATACAAATAATAATAATAATAATAATAATAATAATAATAATAAAAATAAAAAATAAAACTAATAATAATGATAATAATATACATAATAATAGATCAGAAGTTATGGAAGAGGGTTAACATGTTAATGAAATGCCTGAGGACAATATGTGGTGTAAGAAGGGTTGATTAAGTAAGAAACGATATGGTAACAGAGAGGTGTAGTAATAAGAAGAGTATAGTTGAAAGAGCTGAAGGTGTACTAAAATGGTTTGGACATATGCAGATAAGTGAGGAGAGCTAACAAAGAGGGTATATATGTCAAAAGTGGAGAGATCAAGGAGAAGGGAGGACAACCAAATTGGAAATGGTAGGATGAAGTGGATAAGGCTTTAAGCACTCAGGGCCTGAAAGTGTAGGAGGGTAAAAGGTGTGCAAGGGCTAGAGAGCTGTCAATGGATTAAACCAGGGCATATAATGCAGTCCAGGGAACCCATAGTAATGTCTTTGAGGCATGGTTGTGGATTGGGGCCTATGGTTTCAGTGCACTATAAAAGACAGCTAGAGAGTGGATGTGACTGGATAAAGCTATTTTTTCCTTCGTTCCTCACACTTCCTTGCTCATGAGGGCAATACCAAATAAGCATGAAAAAATCATAATAATAATATTGATAATGATGATAATATCACACCTAGTCAGATATATCAGGGACTGGTGACTGAGAGGGTGGTAGGCTAAAGAGAGCATTTGATCAGGGTGGAGTGCTGTGACTTTAGGACTAGCAAAAGAAAGTGTGGACTAGGTGTATGCTTTGAAGAATATGTTTGTGATATACTTAGAAAATGAGAGGGATCTGTGAATAGTAATTAATATTTGATATTTTCAAACCCAAAAAAGCATATGATAGGACTAACGAAAATGCCTTGTGGAAAGTGTTACGAATATGTGGTGTGAGAGGAAAGCAGCACAATACAGTGAAGAGTTTTTATCTAGGAAAGTAAGGCATGTGTGCAAGTAGAAATGGAGGAAGGTAAGTGGTTCTAGGTGAAGGCAGGTCTGCATTAAGTGCATGTGATGTTACCATGGCTGTTTAATCTGTTCATAGACAGGGTGGTGATGCAGTATATTCAAGGGTCTTGGGCCAAGGAGCATGTCTTCAGTATGCTAGGGTGGGCTGACCTGAAAGGTGAGTAAGTTGTTGTTTGTGCATAACATGTCTCTTGATGGCAGACTCGAGAGAAACTCCAGAAGCTGGTCGCTCAAATTGGGAAGAAGTGTGAAAGGAGGATGTTAAGAGTTAATGTGAACAAAATTATGGTGTAACAATGGGTCCAAACAAGATGCAATGAGAGTGAGTTTGAATGGGGAAGACCTGGAGGAAACGGCACATTAGCCCCTTAACACCTCGAGACAGATATCTATGGAAGAGAGTGGCATCTCTAGATGGATGTTTACACTTGGAGTTTCACTCCCCAATTTCAAGGCCATACACTGAGACTGGGTGGCAGCTGAGCACAACAATTTTTCCCCAGTAATGCCAACAAAAGCACATTTTTGTGAATTTTCTAGGAAGGAAACTGAGTGGCTTTTAGCTACATTTAGAGGACCAGGCAGAAGATGATCCTAATGCATCTGTCAATAATGATTTATCTTCAAGCTGTGTGGATGTCAAGAGTGATATTAAGGACATTATCTCTTCCAGCACAGTCTTTCTAAATCTTTCAAGAACCCAGGCTCTGGAAATGAGCTATCTGAGAAGAGCATCAGGTGTGACTAGATGGAATGAAGAAAGAAATGAAAGGGTGTATGAGAGATGTGGTATGGCAAGGAATGCAAAGAGAGTGAATTGTGAAGTGGTAGACAGGGTAAAATGTAACACTTTGAGGTGGTTTGGGCATGTGGAAAGAATGCAAGACTGAGAGTTTACAAGGAGAATGTACGATAGTACAATTAAAGGGGTTGGTGTGAGTGGAAGACCACCTGTGACATGGGGTAATAGGGTGGAAGAACACTGGAGGGAGTGAAACTGAGGATGAACATGTGGAATGGTGCATGCAAGGGAGGCGTGTAAAGACAGGGCTAAGTGGAATCTTTTTTGCTGTGGTCATCCCTTAATGGGAGTTCCTGGAGGGAACAGGCGTCAGAGATATAAATAGATAGATAGATATCTCTTCCAGTATTGAAAATTGACTAAGATGAGGCACAAGAAAGTTTTCTAACAAAAGTGGAGGTAGTGTTGCCAGCATGTGCCTGACCCTGACAACACTGTGTCTAAATTGTGTGGCCAGTAATTTCACAAGTGTTTGTGGTTTTGCTGTCATGAAAAATCATCAGTGAATTGTACAGATCATAACAAGATTTATTATAATTTATATATATTTAAGCATAAAAATAATCAATAATTATTTTTTTTTGCATATGTAAAGCAAACCATAAAACATACACAGCAGCAACTTACTTACCACTTAGACCTTACTTTCAAACTTATCAGTGCATTGTGCTGAAAAATATACAAAACTTGTGCACATTTTTACAGTGAAAGTTGAGAATGAAACATATTTCTGAATTGAATTCCTTCACTGTCATATGAAGATCTTTGAAACTGTAAGATTAAATACATTTTCTGAACATCCTGAAAAATGTGAATTTTAAGGGTTGGAAAGGAAAACTTGTGACGTTAAGGGTTTATGCATCTGGGAATGGTTATGACAGTGGATGGAGCCTTGGGGCAGATGTGAGTGAATAACTGGGAGAGAAGTGCTTAGGTCCTGGGTGCATTATGAAGCATGTGGAAGGAGAGGCTGAGTCCTGTAGGGAAAAGATGGGAATGTTCGAATATACTGTAGTCTTAACAGTGATGTACAGATGCAAGTCTAGGGCTTTGAATGCAAAAGGCCATATCCACTCCAAAGCAACTAAAGTACTAGACCTCCTCCAGGTCCTTGCCAAACAAACTTACACTCCTTTCACTCAATTCAACCTATCGCAGCCCCTTGTTACACCTCACTACCTTACTTTTGTTCACATTTACTCTCAACTTTCTCCTTTCACATATTCTTCTAAACTCTATCACCAGCATCTAGAGTTTCTCACTGGAGTTTAACACAAAAGCAGTGTCACATGTAAACATAAACTGATTCACCTCCTATGCCCATAACCTTCAGCATATCAATGACCTGCCTGTTACTGTAAGACCCTTGCATTCCCCTCCTCACCCTATTTATAAACAGATTAAGCATTCATGGTGGCATCGTGCATCCTTAACGCAAACCCATCTTAACTGGGAACCACTCAGCCTCCTCCCCAACTACACGAACACATGCCTGACTCTCCTGGTAAAAATTTCTCACTCCATAAGGTAACTTCCAATCTAACATATACATTTGAAGCTTCTTCAATGTGGTCTCTCTGCCAAATCTATCACACATTTTCTCCAAATTTGTAAATGTCCATACAATCCTCCCTCTCTAATTATTTCTTACAAAAATCTTTCAAGACCTGATTCACATATCCACTACCACTTCTGAAGTCAAACTGCTCCTCCTGAATCAGATGTTCAGAGCATGCTACAAACTTCCCCTACACCTTACTAGGTATAATCAAATGACTTATGAAGTATCTCTGTAATTAATGCATTCAGTTTTGTATCCCTTGCCTTTATATAAAGGCACTAAACTTTATGCCCAGGACCTTAGCTCCCTCTTTCACCCTGTGATTTACTTCAGCGCTATGGTTCACTCTGTTGCTTCATCCACTTTCAGGTGCTTAAAGCACTCCATTCTTTCAGATCCTACCCATTCAAACTCACACTTAAACCATCCCTACTACTAATACTACTACTGCTAATAATGATAAATAACAAAAATAATAATAATAATATGATAACAATAATAAAATAATAATCATAATTATCATTATACTGAAAATATCAATAATAATAATTATAATAATAATAATAATAATGATATAATAATATAAACAAGAACGACGAAAACTAAACATAAAGCAGTTAATTATAAACTCAAGTACTATATGGTTAGATATGACAATACATGGTAAAAATATCTTTAAGCTAAAACAAAAGAATCAGAACACATTATTACTATCAGTTAACTACAAGCTCACACAAAGCAAGGAATCCTTTATCAGAATTCCGCACCTCAAGTTCATCATATATGTCAAGAACAAAAGCTATAAAGCTATTTACTCAAGAAATTACATACCTTTGGATCATACTTCTTGAACTGGTCAAGGCCTAATCCTGAAATAGTAGTAAAGTAAATATCAATGATCAACACTAAATGCAATTATATATCTGTACATTAAAGAAAACATTAGCTAAATCATAATACAAAAGATATATTTAAAAAATAAAGTATGGAATCCTTACATATTTCATTTTTGATTCTTAATCAGTATCATTTTCTACGACTAATAAATCTTGAATTTCCAAAGAAAGGAATTCATATTCAAACTGTCCATTAAAAACAGAACTGTACAACGAGGCTGTGTAAATGAAAATGCATAGCCAAAGAACAAACAGTAAGCGTTACCACAGACAACAGCACAGCTAAGAGATCACAAGCATGTAGAGCATGCATGAAATAAGTATGCTAAGTTAGTATCAAGTACTGTAATACATGCAAAGAAAAGTTTAGTTTTTCTTACAAACTAAGTGATTCGCTCCATGTTGCTGGTACATTTTGTCATCACATCCACACTTAATACAGTGCTACCTAAAAGCATGCTGAATTCAAAACTTGAAAATTTAACTAAAAAAAATCTTGTGTGGATAATGTACTATTGATGTGATGTTCTTGTGCACTTTCTTGAAAGTCTGCTGATAAACCTACTTTATTTTCAAGTACTGTCTCAATTACAGCCACTGTTTCTGTTGTGGGAACAGTTATTCAAATGAATTCTTTTTTTTATTTACTATTCACTAAAGAAACAAAGCATCTATCAAAGTAAAACACATTAAAAACTTTAAGCTCCCAACTGTAAATTCTGGAAAATGAAAACCAATTTTTACTATAGAAAGAGCCCTTTGAGCATCTGAGAGAGCAATTCCTCAATGGGGCATTAAAATACCATTTCACCCTAAAAAAACAGGTTGTGTCCATGGATAGTCATGTTCTTCAACTACTGTCATACTAGTTCAAATGAAACACCGAACCATTCAAGTCTGTGATATCATGTTACAGGGTGCGGTAGCACCAAGTGAGCAATCACCACCATCATTTAATTACTGTCCCGAGCCATGAAATGCTTTTTTGAAAAGGAAAGAGGGGAATGAAGAAGAGAGAAAATAACAAATGGTCATAAAAAAAAAAAAAATCCATTCAAAACTAACACTTTTCATCTACAAATATGCCCTATAAGCATGACATCATATCCACATGAAGAAAGATGGACTTCACGAAAAAACCAAAGATAACCTAAAATGTAAATACCCTGAAAAAATAATTTGGCCCATGCTCTACATCAAACTATTGTGAAGATGGGATACCTGAAAAAACACAAGGAAGTTCAGCAGGCTGCATGCCACAAACCTCTCTAGCTATTTCATCTGAAATTACTTAAGCAAGCCAATGTATTACCCACATTTCTTACATCACGGACAGTAGTAAACAGCCCTGGTTGTGAAAGAATAAATCACTTATTCCAGAAGGAATTATTCCTTGCTGATAAAGGCTTACCAGAGCCTGGACTTGGCAGTGAATGGAACCATGGAAGCGGAAAAGAGTCACAGGGTGGGAGAGGGGCAAAGGTTCTGGGAGCAATGAAGAATGTGTGGTAAGAGAGAACGTTATTTCAAAGGAATAGTAGTTCCAACCATAGATATGGTTGTGCTGAAGAGGGTGGATGTGCTGGAAATGTAATGTTTGAGGACACTCTGTGGTGTGAGGTGGTTTGATTGAGTAAGTAATGAAAGGGAGAGAGTTGTGGGGAAGTAAAAAGTGTATGGCTGAGAGAGTAGTAGAGGGTGTGTTGAATGTTGAAATGGTTTGGACAAAATGGAGAGAATGAGTGAGGAAAGGTTGACAAAGAGGATATGTGTGTCAAGGAGGAAGGAATGTGGAGAAGTGGGAGACCAAATTGGAGGTGGAAGGATGGAGTGAAAAAGATTTTGAGGGATCGGAGCCTGAACATGCAGGAGGGTGAAAGTTGTGCATAGAATAGGGTGAATTGGAATGATGTGGTATACAGGGGTCAATCTGCCGTCAATGGATTGAACCAGGGTACGTGAAATGTGTGGGGTAAACCATGGAAAGGTCTGGGGGTCCTGGATATGGAAAGGGAGCTGTGGTTTCGGTGATTTACACATAACAGCTAGAGAATTGATGTGAGCGGAAGTGGCCTTTCTTCGTATGTTTTCTGACACTAACTTGCTAACGCAGGGAGTGGTGATGCTGTTTCCTGTGGGGTGTGGTGGCAACAGGAATGCATAACAGCGAGCAAGTATGAATATGTATATGTGTATGTATGTATGTATGTATGTTTATATATATGTATGCGTATATATGTATATATGTGTATGTTAGCGGGTGGGTCTTTTTCTTTGTCTGTTCGTCTGTTTACTGGCACAACCTCACTAATGTGGGGGGGAAAAAAAAAAAAAAAACTTTCCTGAGAGGTTGCCATCCTCTACAAAGTGAGCTGAAAAAGACATCACATTCACAGTTGCCTTGCTATTTTCCTCTAGTCCATTACTTAGTTAACCAAGCCAACAGAAGTTCCTAATACAATTACAAGATGAGTTAACATGGAGAAAAAAGTCCATAATAACTCAAAAAGTTATTTCCAAGTACAAAACAGTATATACTATACCTAAACTCAAAAGAAGCTACAATTCTACTCTCATTATTTTTCCCCTAATGTTTGAAACTCCAGCTATGAACAAAAGTCCACATCAAGGCCATGCCTTAATTGAAATATAAAAAGGTTAATCAAAGGGAAAAAGAAGAGACAAGGAAAAGCGTTTACAGATTTTGGAGGAAATGAAAAGATTTTCTTTTAAAAAGTGTCAAAACATAGTTAATGGGTAAGACAGTAGAGCGTAAACAGTTCCAAAGCTTCAAGGTGTTGAGAAAGAAACAATTATCAAAATGTCCCACCCTTGAGTAGCCAGTAGTCACAGAGTAATCATTAATGCAGCAGCATGCTGAGTACTGCATGGTCTAGCTAATGCTGGAGCACACAAGCAGCCAGCTCTCAAGAGCTAAAAAGCAAAGTACCTAAAGAAGAGGGAAAGCGAATCAACATTGTGACATAGGGTTAGTTGATTAAGTTTTGAGTTTAGCCTAAGAGAGTTGATAAGTCAGACCACTTTCAACTCAACTCTGTCAAATAAGGATGAAGAGCTTGAACTACTACTATATTTTGACTTGTGACCTGAAAAGTGTCTCTTCCTTTTAGGAATACTTGTCTGGCAGACTACAGAACATGACCAGTTAAGTTTTGACAAAATTGTGATCTAGAAAGTTTCTCGTACAGCTCAAAATACCAGTCTGGCAGGCTAAGGAAAGCACATACTTCACTCACACAGTTGCTACAACTTTCTGAAAGAGTTCACAGGCCTCTCCTAGAAAAACAATGCCTGTTGCAGTTAAGTTTAGTTACAGAAGAAAAATACTAGAAGAGAGAACAAACCAAATTTCAGACTTCAAAGTGTACTTCCTAATTGTCCAACCATACTGCTTTAGGTAATGATTGTGGCCTGGTAGGATACTCCATTCAGTGTTCCTAGGGAAGGACACTCCTGAGGCACCTTGATATGAAGTACAAGCTGTCAACTGGCCAAGCCCACCACAAGTGTAAGGTGAAGTTGACTACTAACCAGAGGAAGGCAGAAAAGCTTTAGGTGGGCTGCATGCTGTTTGTCTGGACCAGGCCAGAAACTTGGCGAATGGCCAAATATTTATTGATGTTGCCAACTAGTCATAGAACTGCTCAAGTAAGCTTATCCAAAATACTCTAAAGCACTCTTTGCTAGACGGAAGAGAACTCATCTCTTCTTTTGGAAGGTTATGAAAAATCTTTAGGGTTAAACACTGACAAGTCAGGAACTTGCAACCTTTACTACAAGGATATCTGTAATAAGGGTTCAATTGGATGTAATGCAAGATGCTTTGATATACATAGTCTTCCACAAAGGAAGACCTAAACTCCTTGAAACCAAATACCTGCATCAAAGCATTGAATGCCTATAAGAAAGCACTCTACCTCTCTTAATCTCATGGCAAATAAAAGCAAGCCTCAGCACAAGACTAACTCCTCAATACAAGACACTGAGTTATGTGCAGCAACTAAATCCTTATAGAGATTCACCAACCTTTCTAAAGTTAGGGAAAGCATTTCAATGATTGAGTTTTCTACATTAATTTTCTTAAGTATAACCACTTTTATTCCTATGACAAATATTCTAATCACCAACTAGCTATCTCTACTGTTACTTCATTATATCATATATGTCCTCAAATGATACAAACTTCAAATTTTCTTTACCAAACATCACACATTTCATTTCAATCAAGAGGACATTTTCATGTTCTGACACTATAATTATTCTTTTATAGTAATCCCAATTATGAACAGCAATAATCCAAAGCTCTATCTATGTATACTGTCCATCATCAAATGATTAATCACTGAAAAACAATGATACTGCTGGTGATGATATCAATAACATACTAGTACACCAGTACTTCCATGGTGAACCATGTGAAATTTGGATACTGTACTTACATTATTTCCTTTTGCATCATTACAGCTTAAGTGGATATCAAAATATCTTGTTCAGCCAATTATTTGTCAACCAGAAAACTGATAGGGCAAAAGATACTGTGATATATCAATATATTCAATATCTAAGTATAATGAAGGAAGAGAATGATGGAAATATTTGTGGTCTACACGAAACTAATCAATCTGTATATACACTTCATAAGCTAACAAAAAGATGATCATTAATAAAATTTTGAGATTGTCCTCAGTACTGTGAATGTTCATTTCAAAACCTTAAAATCGAAGCTTGAACTTGGCTTAATGGATTTACTGTGGTGAGAAAAATATTTTCTCTGTTAAGGAATAAATGATATTGTTTCTTTTCATAATTATCATCCATCAACAAGCCATCCCCTTAAATTATAGACACATACTGTTCCCACCTGACTAATGTTAAAATGGTAACGACAATGTATAATACAATATTTACAATAACTAACACCATATTGTATGGAGTAAACTGTATCACTTAGGTTTCAAAAGTTAATTACAGCAGAAAAATGTAACAAGTAATTAGCTGACTGCAAACCATGGTCAACTGAGTGTCACTGTCCAGTAACTACTTTCTTACACTTAAACATAGAGTCAGTTGGCTACTAAGCAAAATAAAAAGTTCATCACTGCTTATGATTAAGATTCAGTTATTATTTTTAGTCAACAAATGCACTGATTAAATGTACAGTAAAAATAAATACATAAAACACTTTATCATAATGCACCCAATATGAACATCAATTACTCAATTTGCTATAAACTGCACAATAGATAAACAAACAGATAATCCAGATAGCAATTTTCAACTTTTTCATTTCAGCCAAATGTAATTCAGAACAATGACAAAAATATACTGTGAAGTGTGTGTTAATCCTACATAATCTTACTTTTACCTAATAATTAATCACCTGTGAAAGATTTTCTTTTCATGAACAAGATCTAATTTCTTTTTATAAAGTTCCTACCATCAGGCTGTTGCATTCCTGGTGTCAGCGCTCGCAGAAAATCATCTGGAGTCATGAAAACCTCAGCCCTTTCAACGCCACTAGCTGTCCTTTGTGTTAACTTGCAGGTAGCAAAGTAGCGGAAAATTTTATCCGGGGTGGAATATGCCCGAATTCTGTTCTCGTACTCTATGATCTATGGCAGAAAAAAGAAATGGCTTCTAAAATCCCTAAAACGTTTACTCTCTGCACTATTGAAAAAGAAAATAAAAATTGGGATACATGCTGCAGTTCATCTGTCATGCAAAACAAAACAAAAATCTTGATATAAACTCATTCACTGAAAGGTTCATCCCTCTCCCTAACAAGAATCAAAAGAAGTATCACAAATACTATAGGTACATCCACCATTGCAATTCAACAACAAACAACACTATGACAAAAGCAAAAATGGTAAATAAAAATGCTTCCAATACAAAAAACTGAAAGACTACAAAATTTACTGATGATATATAGATTACTTCTTATATGTCTGAGAAGGTAGGAAACTGAATATAATACCTGAGGAGTAACTTAAAAGTTGAAGGCTCACAACATTATATTGTAAAAAAAAAAAATCTGTGAAAGGATTATCAGGGATACTTACTCTAATGACACACACTCTATCACAATTATTAGGCTGTATGCTACATCCATTGACAAAAGGCTGCATGCTAGTTGTATTTACTGCAAAAAGATGATGCAATCACCTTTAGTGTGCTCTTTGACTAAATAAAATGTCCAGACTTCAGATGCCTTATCAAGAGCACAGGCCCTGGCAGGAGGATACTATAAACAAAGTTATCCAAACTATGTCTTAACCAAAATACTTGGGTGGACAATATTCATCTTAAACAATCTATGCTTTATTAGCATAAAGTGGCTTAATTATTAATTACCTGGATAGGAGCAATATAAATATATACTGATGGTTATAATCATATATATATATTTATCCCTGGGGATAGGGGAGAAAGAATACTTCCTACGTATTCCCTGCGTGTCGTAAAAGGCGACTAAAAGGGGAGGGAG